>BDUI01004832.1:36464-48587 GCA_002335545.1 Apodemus speciosus
GTGTGTGTGTATATGTGTGTGTATGTAATTGTTTTGCTTGCATGCATGTATGTGTACCATATGGATGCCTTGGCTCCCTGAGGTCAGAAGAGGGCAGCAGATTCCCTGGAACTAATATTGTAGATGGCTGTTAGCTGTCATGCGGGTGCTGGGAACCAAACCTAGAACCTGTGGAAGAACACGCAATGCTTTTATCCACTGACCCATTTATCCAACTCTCCAACTCCCCACATTTCTCTGTTCATCTTTTGCTGGTATCTCCAGCATGCATGGATAAATTACTTTGTTCTGGGCACCAGTGTTTATCTCACTCTGCTTCTCACTCTGCACATATAATGTGACTAGCTGCTTCTCACTCCTCATGCCACAGCTAGAKCCACTCTGTYTTCCATGTGTCTGCCCTGGGATRGATTGTACCCTTAAACTGTGAGTTGAAAGAAACTGTTCTTTCCTTAAGATCTTTGTCATTCACTGTATCACAGTGACAGTTGACAGTTGACAGCCAAGATTAGCCATCACAGAATGGGTCTCATTCTTGCTCTGTCTGCTGCTCTTTTATGCTTTGTTTTGGGGAGGAGCTTTAAGAAAGACTGTGATGGCTTGAATAAGAATGGTCCCCATTAGCTTGTATATTTGAATGTTTAATCATCCGAGAGTCTCACTACTTGAGAAGGATTGGGAGGTGTGGCCTTGTTAGATTAGATGTGTCCTTGTGGAGGGAATGTGTCACTGGGAATGGGATCTGAGGTATCAGAAACGCATATCAAGCTCTATGTCTCTCTCTTCTTTTTCTGTCGATGTTTCCAGATATAGAACTCTCAACTATTCCTCCARCACCATGCCTGTCTGTGGCTGCCATGATCCACACCATGGCAAYGGCCTGAACCTCTGAACCTGTAAACCAGCCCCRGTAAATTTTTTTCTTTTATAAAAGTTGCTTTAGTCATTGTGCCTCTTCGCAGTGGTAGGACAATGACTAAGACAAGTCCCGAGGGAATAGTGGGAAAATGTTCCTTCTCCAGCAATGCTTCACCTGGRCCTATGGGTGGAGACCCATGTGGGGTTCAAATTTCCCTTTCACAGGGTTCACCTAAGACCATGGGAAAACAGGTATTTATGTTACTAATCATAACAGTGGCAAATTACAGTTATGAAGTAGCAATGAAGACACTTTTATGGTTGGGGTCACCACAAGATTACTGTATTAAAGGGTTGCAGCGTTAGGAAGGTTGAGAACCACTGACCTGGACAGATGTGGTTTCTCTTTGCACTAACTGTATCATGACTCCGAGGCCTGACCCAGGCTGGTGGACCCTGAGGTTAATCTTAAGGGACTCCTTGACATATATATTTATTCACTAATTCTTTCATTGCTCCTCCTGTCCTAGCAACAGCTGCTGTGGCTGTGGTTGCTATGTCAGAAATACCCTGGCACTCTCTTTTTACCTTCAGTTACAAATTCTTTGCCTTAAAGTCATATCTCTTCATGTAACTGATTTGGTTTGTCTGCCAATGGATGTCTGCGCACATATTGGTTTACTTACAAGCCCCAGGCTCTGTCTACACCAGCACCTGCAATCCTTACAGCCTCATGTCCATGAATATCTTTTACTTCCAGGCCAACCACACCAGCTCTCCTGAGGGGTTGAAGATTTATCTTCCTTAATGTCACTTTATACATGTAACATTCCTGTRGCACATTCTAAGTATGATTCTAAATCTTATACGAACCCTTGTATCTTCCTATTGATTTCTTAAATTTGTGTTAAATCTCTGCAGTGAGTTTCTTAGGCATACCTAGGCCTCCAGGGAGGCCAAACCCAGCTGCATTAGCAGGCTTTAGATTTGTTAGGTAGGAATTTTACCTGTATTGGCCAACAACTAACATTATACAAATCCAGGTTTTAAGAAGTTGGGAATTAGGAATTTGAATATTTTATAGTTTCTCTATTTAGCTTTCATTAGGTGACATCTACTTGTCAGGTTGCAAATAATGCAAATTTGAGAAAGAGTGGATTAAAGAAGGAAGAAGGTTTATTTTCATGAAACTAGATATCAGAGATGAGAGTACATGGGGATGATCTATCAGTGGTGACAGCTGTATGTTGACAACTCTTTTTTCCTTGAAATCTTTGGCTTTTGACTTTCACCCTCATTTTCTACCCTGGGTGGAAAAGCCACAGTGATCCTTGTCAGGGCTGGCATGATGGGGGCAGGAACCACCTACGGRATGAAACAGTGCTGTGGACTGGAAGTAGAATTTTTCCAAATATCCACAGCAGACTTTCTGTTGTGTCTCACTGGCCAGAACTTTGGCAAATGGGTACTCCTAGCTGCAAGAGATGTGCGACTATAACTGCCTGTCTGGTGCATTTCACCGTTCCTGATGTCTGCAATGATTCTGTTAGAGAGCAGGTACTAACAGGCATTGGATGGACAGATCTCAGGAACTGCCATCATGTGTGAATCTGTGCCCTGAGCTCAGTGTATTTTCCTGAACATTTCAATAACTCCAAGTCTACCTCCATCTATAGTGAAGTATTTTTGTAGCAGTCATGACTTTGAAAGGTATCCCGAGAGTCCCCATAGCCAATGATTCTACATCTTTACCTATTTTGCATATTTTTAATTTTTTGCTTTTTGAATTAATTAATTTATYTACTTTACATGATCATCACAGCTTCTCTTCCTTCCTCTCCTCCAGTCTCTCCCTTCAAATACCCTTTCCCAATATTCTTCTCTCCTTATCTTCCCCTTTTCCTCAGAAAAGGAGASTCCTCCTATGGATAATAATCTGCCTTGGCATATCAAGTTGCAGTAGAACTAGGTGCATCTTTGCCTATTGTAGCTAGAAAAGGCAGCCAAGTTTTGGGAAAGGGATCCAAGGGTAGGCAACAGAGTCAGATATAGACCCTGCCCCTACTCTTAGGAATCCCACGGGAAGACTGCGCTGCCGCGCAACTGACTGGAATTTATCTAGGTCAAAGGAGTGAGGRTGTAGACAGCAGGCTGTCATACCTTTTTTTCCATAGCCAGATGCTCATCACTGACAGGCCTTAGGAAGCATTGCCAGCACAATCCTGATCCAGAGAGCAGGTTATTTTAGCCATRGAGGAGATGGGCCTAATTTATAAAGAAGAGGCAAATGACCTGCAGGTGACCCCAGGGATCATGTACTCCAACAAGATATATAAAATATACATCCTTTGCTAGTTCTTCATTCTCTCCATTRGCTCACTTGATTTATTAAAATTAAAACTCTCCTGAAATTTTAACCATTTTGTCTGGACTTTGGATGCTATTGCCACGTTTCATAATTGGTTTCTTTATTTCTACAGGGAAGCCAAATACGAGCCTCATCATTGATTTGAAACTCCTGGTTATCCACATAAGAAAATCAAAAGGAGACAGGTAAAATTAATTTTAATGATGTATTTTATTTAAATCAAAATGTTAATATGTTTTTATGTAGTTAATCTAAATATTACAAATATTGATTTTTACCAGGGCATTCTAGAGTGGGGATGAGAGATAGAAATGGAGAGATTGATTAAGATTGAACTGGTCCACCTCCTCATGGAGCCTAAGAAAACCCATAATGGGACATTCGCAAATGAAGAGGATCATAGAAGCAAAGTTGAAAAGTCATGGATAGCATGGCTGACTTCAAGACTGAAGGCTGTAGAACCAGGGCAGCTAGTGGATCTATTTGTCTAAGTCTAAAAAACTTAGGGCTTTTGAGTTCCTCAGGGAATGAATAGTAGTATGATTTGGTCCAATTTTAAAGCCCTTGGAAGCAAAGAAGGTGTTGGTGTTAAGTCTCAGACTAAAACTGAAGTGGGAGAGCTGGAGGCAGGGCTGGGGGTTTGCTGGTGTGACTTCCAAGATGAAATTCCAAGGGAAGGAGAAATAGGGCATTCTGACTGCAAAATTTGAAGANTCCTCCTATGGATAATAATCTGCCTTGGCATATCAAGTTGCAGTAGAACTAGGTGCATCTTTGCCTATTGTAGCTAGAAAAGGCAGCCAAGTTTTGGGAAAGGGATCCAAGGGTAGGCAACAGAGTCAGATATAGACCCTGCCCCTACTCTTAGGAATCCCACGGGAAGACTGTGCTGCCGCGCAACTGACTGGAATTTATCTAGGTCAAAGGAGTGAGGATGTAGACAGCAGGCTGTCATACCTTTTTTTCCATAGCCAGATGCTCATCACTGACAGGCCTTAGGAAGCATTGCCAGCACAATCCTGATCCAGAGAGCAGGTTATTTTAGCCATAGAGGAGATGGGCCTAATTTATAAAGAAGAGGCAAATGACCTGCAGGTGACCCCAGGGATCATGTACTCCAACAAGATATATAAAATATACATCCTTTGCTAGTTCTTCATTCTCTCCATTRGCTCACTTGATTTATTAAAATTAAAACTCTCCTGAAATTTTAACCATTTTGTCTGGACTTTGGATGCTATTGCCACGTTTCATAATTGGTTTCTTTATTTCTACAGGGAAGCCAAATACGAGCCTCATCATTGATTTGAAACTCCTGGTTATCCACATAAGAAAATCAAAAGGAGACAGGTAAAATTAATTTTAATGATGTATTTTATTTAAATCAAAATGTTAATATGTTTTTATGTAGTTAATCTAAATATTACAAATATTGATTTTTACCAGGGCATTCTAGAGTGGGGATGAGAGATAGAAATGGAGAGATTGATTAAGATTGAACTGGTCCACCTCCTCATGGAGCCTAAGAAAACCCATAATGGGACATTCGCAAATGAAGAGGATCATAGAAGCAAAGTTGAAAAGTCATGGATAGCATGGCTGACTTCAAGACTGAAGGCTGTAGAACCAGGGCAGCTAGTGGATCTATTTGTCTAAGTCTAAAAAACTTAGGGCTTKTGAGTTCCTCAGGGAATGAATAGTAGTATGATTTGGTCCAATTTTAAAGCCCTTGGAAGCAAAGAAGGTGTTGGTGTTAAGTCTCAGACTAAAACTGAAGTGGGAGAGCTGGAGGCAGGGCTGGGGGTTTGCTGGTGTGACTTCCAAGATGAAATTCCAAGGGAAGGAGAAATAGGGCATTCTGACTGCAAAATTTGAAGARCACGATTTCATTTCTTCCCACCTTTTCATTCCATCTGGGCCTCTGGACTCAGACTGAAGGCAAAGTCTCTGCACTCTGCCCACCAAAGCTCATCTCCTCTGGAGATACCTTACAGACAGACCTGGGACTGCCAAACCACTGGATTGTCTTTTCAAAGACAGACAAATCAGTTCAGTGCTTCCTGAAGCCTTGAGAAAAATAAATAATGCATTATCAGATGTCTAAATATTTATTTCCGTCGCCTTGCCACTCAAAATTGACCATCATGATGAGGTATTTTATCTTTTCAGTCAGATTCCAAGTCTTTGAAACATTATGTTTTGCTATTGCGACTCTTCTCAATTCAGAAGGGCCCCATATCTTGCTCGTAGATACCCTGCACAGTTGCCAAAGGCAGCATCTCCAGGACCTCTACAACCAACTGGGGTTGTCATAGTTTTTGTAGTAGTTGATTCAATGTATCATTTTGATTGGCCCTACAGCCCAGATATCTATCCAAGCATCTTTTGGTATGACTGTGAAGGTATTTCTGAGTAAGATGAACATTTTAAAATTAAGTAAAGAAGATCCTCTTTCTTAATGTGGCTGAATGTCACCTAACTCTTTAAAGACCTGAAGGAAATAAAGGATAAGCAAGAAAGAGTTCTATATTTTCCTGACTATGTTTGTGCTGGTATAAGGGCCACTCCTGCTTCTGCTTTAGTCTTAGACTGGAACTAATACCACCATCTCTCTTGACTCTCAACTTTTGAGCTCAGATTGTAGCTATATAATGGGCTCTCCTGGGTACCCAGTTTTTAGACCATAGGTTTTGCTGCTTTTCAGTCTTGGCTTACTCATTTCTCTCCCACCCCATCTCTCTCTCTCTCTCTCTCTCTCTCTCTCTCTCTCTCTATCTCTATCTGTATAGAAATTACATTGGCTTTTATTGATTTCTCTGAAGACCCCAGATGAAAACCATTCTTAGAGTGAGCATATAGAACTATAAAAGTGGTGATCAACCTAGTATAAAGACACCAGTTGGTAGATTCAATCTCTCTATAAAAAGATTTAACAGGGGCAGCATGCTGAGATACTCTGGGTCACAATCCAAGGAGAAGTTAGCAGATTCTTTTGGAATATGATTTAGATAACATTAAAGAGCCATCTGCAGAAGATGAAATTTTGAGGAAAAATTCAGGAATCCAGACAACCAGAGATAAAAGAGCTCATTCTAGAAGTGAACATGAGGAGCGAGAGGAAGTGTTTGCCTTGTACATGCCAAGAGAATTTCTTTAGTTGTGGCTGAACCTTGTTATTCTAACCTGGGGTATCCCTAGAGTGCCATTCCTGAGAATGGTTAAGTAGTCTCTCCTTGGTGCTATTCTGATCAAGACCTTTGAAATCCCAGTCCTTACCTTACCTTCCAGAGTCTTTTTTCTTTTYTTTTTTTTTTTGTTTATTGTATTCATTTATTTTATGTATGAGTGAGCCAGTGCATGTACACCTGTGTGCCAGAAGAGGGCATCAGATCCCCTTACAGAGGGGTGTGAGCCACCATGTGGATGGTAGGAATTGAACTTGGGACCCCTGGAAGAGCAGCCAGTGCTCGGAGGTGCTGAGCCATCTCTCCAGCCCTCATCCAGAGTCTTTGCATGAAGCCAATCTGACCTTGGTATTAACTCTCAGCTTACAGGAGAATTTGCCTATGCTGTGTTTTCAAATTCCCACTAATGTGTATTTATTCAACATGGGTGCGTTCTTTTTTTTTTTGGTTTTCAAGACAGGGTTTCTTTGTATAGCCCTGGCYGTCCTGGAACTCACTCTGTAGACCAGGCTGGCCTCGAACTCAGAAATCCACCTGCCTCTGCCTCCCAAGTGCTGGGATTAAAGGCRTGCACCACCACTGCTTGGCTGGGTATTCTGTCTTTTTCTTATCTTCTCAGACATCCCTTTATGTTTTTCTGATGCCCCTCACATCTATGACACAATGTTCTTTATATCAATGTGCTTGACTTCCACATCTATGCTGTTGGGTATGGTTTTCTACTTGCCTAGAAGKCACTGACCTTCCCATTCTATTTCTCAATTCTCTCCCCTCCAAGGCTGAGTAGGTATCATGTGCATGAATATTTTCAGACATTTTGTTTTATTGTCATGCTAAGGATCTTCAAGTGTTGTGTGTTATCAAGAGCATTCTCAGCCCCTGTGTCATAGAGCCCATCTTACAACATGTAAATAATGTCTTCATATATTTGCCCTGCTGTTGATCTATAAAGTACTTGGAGGTATTTATGTGTTCTCAGGTCACAGCACAGGGTTTTGCCTGGGTTACATTTCAGAAAGGTTTATCAGATGATGAATTTATGGGTCTACCTAGCTTCTATAGAGATTGTCAGTGGAAAGTGGGACCTAAGCCAAACTTTGGGATTTCTGTCTGGTTTGTACTGTGATTTCCCCACTAGCTTAGTGGCTAAGCCAACTCAGAATAGGAACCACCCTTTAACAAAAGCAGTGGGTCAGTGTATGTGCAAGAAAAAGCATACCCAACAGTGTTTAGTGCAGCAGGGCCTCTGATAGAAAAGTGGAAGAAACAATTACGTTGCAATGAATACGTAAATTATAGCATGTCAGTGAGTTGTCATGTAAGCAGCCGTAAAAACCATGATTATGAAGACAGTGGAATGGCCTTAAAGAAGAGTCACACTTTCTGTCCACCCCACAGAGAAAATCAAACTCATTAAACATCCCCTCCTGTTAGTTCATTCACGAATTCAACAAGTGTTTCTTTTATACTTACAGTGTACCAGGCCTTAGCCATTAGCAAGCAATGCAGATTTTAATAGATTTCCAGTGGAAAGGGAAGGCAGGGCTCTAAGACACATCCCAGCTTCAGAGGTATTTCTCGATATTTCTCTGGGAAGATACACATTCTTAAACACCCTATAAACCTTCTCTGCATTTACTGAAGGATAGCTTGTCTTTGTCAGGCAGCATTCTGTTACTGTGACAAAATATCTGAGACAATTAAATAAAAGGAGGAATGGTTCCCTATGGCCCTTGATTGCAGAAGTTTCCATCTATGGTTGTTTGACCCCCTGCCTTGGTCCTGCGACAGTATAGAGCACCATGACAGAGAGTGGCAGGGAGGACTGTCCATCTTCTGAAGGCTGAGGAATAGAGTGGTTGGGGAAAGAGGAATGGGCTGGCGTCCTGATGTCACTCTCAAGAACATGCCCCAGTAATCTAACTTCCTAATTTTCTACCAGAGCCTAAAGGTTACACCACCTCCAGAAGCACCACAGACTGGGGACCAAACCCTCAACATATGGCCTCTGGGACATTCAAGATGCAAACCCTATGTAGCGCTTACATAGTTCAGCATCTCATATCCCTTCCTGTGTTCAGTAAGCAGTTTCAGGAACTCCTTAACCTTGCTAAGGTTTATTCACCTTTGATAATAATCTCTTCATACCCTTTTCCCCCCTCAACAAAGATAGATTTTTAAATTTTGTTATAATTAGAATCAGGAAAGGGATTATAAATAACACATTGTCTTTACTGCTATGACACGTGTTCTCTTCTCTCACAGAAGTGTCAAGCCCTCTAATGGCGAGGGTGATCAGCTTGGATCTGGGTTCATCAGAAACTTAATTGAGTGCTTTGAGCATAACAGTCTTTAGGAGCTCCTGCAACTGAGCTCTATGACAGGCAACACTTGTCCCTCATGGATTTTCAGGATGGTCTGATACTCGATCAGGAGTGCTGATTACGGGTCTTACAGGAACATTTCATGGCCAGAAATTTTGGTTATAGTGATTTTTCCTTGTCAGGGCTRGGAGGAAATGCCCTGAAGAGGAGAGCGTCAGCTGTCCTAATTCTAGGTACTGCTCAATGGTATTTAAATAATTCATATATTTAAAATAACAAAATAAATATTTTATGGATCTTTACATTTTAGTAACAGGCTGTACCCTTGGAACCTACAGATTAAAATTAGACTCTAGTTACAAATATGAATATAATTGTTCAGTAAAATGTTGCTATTAGTAGAAGCACATTCATAGACCACATTTTTTTCTATTCTCAATGGCCTAGAAATCAAACTGAATGGCCTGGCTAGGGGTGCATTAGTAGTTTATGGGTGAGAAGAAAGCCTTTCCTTATTTCATAATTCTTCTGTGCCCTGTAATCAGTTTTTCCCCTTACAACCTGGTGGGGTCCTTCCCGCACACTGATGTCTCTGAGAGGAAATTACAGCTCACCCTTGACCAYCTGGGAGACATCGAGAATCCATGTAATAAGGCTTGCTGGAGAATAGGTAGGTATAGAGCAGAGCAGTCATGTTGGTGGGTGTTGCATAAGTTTCTGTTTGTCTGTACTTCCCAAGAGGATTTGAAAAATGATGTAAAGTTGTTGCAGCAATGTGACTGGAATATTGTCTTTGAAGGGTTGCCCAGTCTCATTCTGTCTGTTTGAAAATATAATGTGCATTGATTTTTTTGGATAGAATTATAGAGGTAATATATGGCCATTATATAAAATTTGGAAAATATGGAGAAGTATAAAGAAGGAGAGAAAAAGCATCCATGATTAATCACACAATTATAACATGATCGCTATTTGTGTGTGTGTGTGTGTGTGTGTGTATTTGTGTGTGCATAAGTGCCTAATTTCTATGCTTAAGCCTTTTTGTATTTTCCTTTCTTATATGTGAATGTTGATGTGGATTCATAGGTGTGCAAGTTTGTGTACACACATGTGCACATGTGCATGTAAGCTAGAAGTCATTTCTCAGGAGCCATCCACCTTGTTGTTTGAGACTGGGTCTCCTACTATCCTAGAGATTCTCAAGTAGTCTCGGCTTACTGGGCAGTAAGCCCTGAGGCACTATCTACCATTGCCTCCCTTGTGCTGTAGTTCCAACCTAGGCACTTGCTACCACATTTGGTGCCTGTGTGTCTGTGTGCACATGCTCATAGAGGGGTCCATATAAAGGTCAGAGGACAGTACTTAGTGTCTGTTCTTGCCTTCCTCCTTGTTTGAGCCAGAGTCTTTTTGTTGTTTACTGTTATGTATACAGTCTGGCTGGTCCARGAGCTGCAGGGGATTCTCTTGTGTGTGCCTCCCATCTCACTGATAGAARCCTTGCCATTACACACACTCACACTACTGCATGTCACTTTTACATGTTTTCTGGGGATCTGAACTTAGGTCTTCTTGCTTGCATTCCAAA
This sequence comes from Apodemus speciosus, assembly GCA_002335545.1. NCBI lineage: Eukaryota > Metazoa > Chordata > Mammalia > Rodentia > Muridae > Apodemus > Apodemus speciosus. The sequence goes on from BDUI01004832.1 coordinate 46,785, forward strand.
ACCTTTAAATCAAGGAACCATCATCCCAACTTTTTTTTCTATATTCTTTGTTTACATTCCAAATGATTTTCTCTTTCTTGGTTCCCTCCTCTCCCTAAGTCCCATAAGCCCTCTTCCCTCCGCCCRTTCCCCAATCAACCCCCTCCCACTTCTCTGTCCTGGCAATCCCCTACAATGCTGCATCAAGCCTTTCCCAGACCAGGGCCCTCTCCTTCCTTCTTCTTGGGAATGATTTGATATGTGAGCTGTGNACTAATGATGTTGAACATTTCTTAAGGTGCTTCTCAGCCATCCAAAGTTCTTCAGGTGAAAATTCTTTGTTTAGCTCTGTACCCCATTTTCTAATAGGGTTATTTGGGTCTCTGGGGTCTAACTACTTGAGTTCTTTGTATATATTGGATATTAGCCCTCTGTTGGATGTAGGGTTGGTGAAGATCTTTTCCCAATGAAGAAGGAAATCGAAGAAGACCTCAGAAAATGGAAAAATCTTCCATGCTGATMGATTGGCAGGATTAATAGAGTTAAAATGGCCATCTTGTCAAAAGCAATATACAGATTCAACACAATCCCCATCATAATCCCAACTCAGCTCTTCATAGAGTTAGAAAGAACAATTCTCAAATTCATCTGGAATAACCAAAAACCCAGGACAGCTAAAACTATTCTCAACAGTAAAAGAACTTCTGGGGGAATCAGTATCCCAGACCTCAAGCAATACTACAAAGCAATAGTGTTAAAAGCTGCATGGTATTGGTACAGTGACAGGCAGATTGATCAATGGAATAGGATTGAAGACCGAGAAATGAACCCACACACCTATGGTCACTTGATCTTCAACAAAGGAGCTAAAAACATCCAGTGGGAAAAAGATAGCCTTTTCAAGGAATGGTGCTGGTTCAATTGGAGGTCAGCATGCAGAAGAATGGGAATTAATCCACTCTTATCTCCTTGTACTAAGCTCAACCCCAAGTGGATCAAGGACCTCTACATAAAACCAGAMACATTGAAACTAATAGAAAAGAAACTGGGGAAGACCCTTGAGGACATGGGCATAGGGGGAAAGTTCCTGAACAGAAYACCATTAGCTTATGCTCTAAGATCAAGAATTGACAAATGGGACCTCATAAAATTACAATGTTTCTGTAAGACAAAGGACACTGTCAAAAGGACAAAACGGCAACCAACAAATTGGGAAAAGATCTTTACCAACCCAACTTTCAGTTTAAAAAATGGGTTCTGGAGATCAAACTCAGGCCTCATGCTTGTGTACAAACCTGCTACCTATTTAGTAATCTTAGCGATATCCCTAGCCTCTTTCCTCTCATCTTAATTCTCTGATTAGCTTTCCTCCTAGTGTCTCTCTAGGTTGAAAGTATTTTGAAGAGGGCACTCTCTTCTCCACTTTGCATACATCCCTCATCCGTGTCACAGGTCTTGACTAGGGATGATTTTAGAATTAATTACAAAGTTTCATCTTTTCTTATCATGTGATATCTTGAACTTTCCATCTACTGATCCTCAGAGATTGGTGAATTATACTGAAGTAATATTTCTCARCCTTTGCCACAAAGGACAATTCAATGAGAGATCTTTGTTGTGTGTGGGGTTTTCCTGCTCACTTAACCCCAATGCTACCTTTTATTCTTTAGTAATAGCCACAAATGCCCCCACAGACTGTGCAATGGCTTYTGGGTGGTTGATATATACTGTGCTAAAAATCTAATATTTAGGAATGCCAGCGTGTCTGTACTCTTATCTGGCTATGTTTTAGATAGTAGGCTGTCATGAAGACAAACATTGAGA
>BDUI01004832.1:80453-92706 GCA_002335545.1 Apodemus speciosus
TTGTGTGTGTGTGTGTGTGTGTGTGTGTGTGTGTGTGTGTGTGTGTGTGTGTGTCTGTATTTGGGAACAGGCCTTCATGAATGAAGGTGTTCAAGGCATATGGGAAACAGTGCTGGGCTCCCTGTAGCTGGAGTTACAGGTGGTTTGGGCGGCGCTCAGGTGCTGGGAAATGAACTCAGGCCCCCTACAAGAGTGGTACATGCTCTTAACCACTGAGCCATTTTTTTCCCAGCCCTAAGCCTTGATCTTGACTGTTAATTCGGTTGGCTTAAGAGATGCCTAGGAAATTTAAAAGTACATATGAGGGCCTGTGGGAGGGTTTCCACACACAGTTGATGTATGGTCAATAGACTAAGAYCCAGCCTTAGTCTAAGTAGAGCCATCCTATTGGCTAGAGGCCTAGAAGAAATAAGCATGGAAAAAGGAGGAAGGGAGCCAGCACAGGGATCAAGGCATCAGGGGGAAAGAACTGAGTTGTATGACTGATGAGAACACCATCTTCCCATTCTGATTTAGAATTCTAGGTCTTCATAATTGACCTTTGCCAGGTGTCTTGCAAGAAGATGCTTCTGAGATTGAACACTGGTGATCCTGGTGTCAAAAGTAGTCAGGGCTGGGACCATAGGCCTTGACGCTAGTGTATGGGTTCTATAGGCCCATTTATTATGAATATGAGAGAGAACGATGTTCCAGTAATGAGTGAGATTAAAGTGATTTTTTCTCAAATATTTTATGATTTTAACAAAAAGGAGGCCAGTTAATAGAATACAAAGCAGAAGCTAGGCTTTTTACTTTGACTTTAAATAGAACACATGTCTAGGAGATCAGCCTGAAAGGGGCCTGTGGTTCATCCTTTGGTATCTCCATCCTTAAGATTTATGAAAGGCCCTTCTGGAGAAAACACTGAACAAAGTATTGGGAAGATCAGAGAGGCTAGAGAGTGGAGCAGCAGAGTTACAGAATGGGGAGCTGGGGGTCATTGGCCAGATTGGTCACATTTCTGATTGTGTCTCACTGTGTCCAATGTCTGGCTTCCAGGGTTAAAACAAAACAGATTTGAAGTGGAAGGTGGTATTGAGATTCATAAAAGAAGGAGGAGGAGAAAGAAGAAGGGGAAAGAGAAAGAGGAGAAGGAGGAAAAGGAGAAAAAGAAGGAGGAGAAGAACTGAACTTTATGATGTTGTGTGTGTGTGTAAATTACAAACCAATATTTGTGTTAAGACCACCCAGTTACTAGTAATTGAACATACTTAGAAGGAACACGAGGACTATTGGGGGTGACACTTATCCCTCACAAACCTTTATTGTCAGCACTGACACTGACATTGATGGCTGTAACTGTCCATCAATCAGGACAGTTGCTGTGGTAACAATAATGCTGAATTTCAGTGGCTTGAAACAGTATCCTGTTTTCTCCTACATTACATCCTTTCTTCAAGTTGGTGTGGGCTTGGGTTTTACATTAACTTCACTCATCCAGGGTATAGGATCCTTCACCATGCTTTTCCAGGATGTGGGGATCTGTCCTGGTTAATTGCCTCAGAGTGCCCTGGGTTTTAGAATTTCTTCCTTAAAATTGTGTATGTGTCCCTTTCTAGTGGTTGTGACTAGCAAGTCCTGGTGGGAAATTCTGAATATGAAAATGAATACATTGATATTCTAAATTTCTACTCAGGGTTTGAGACTAGCTGTGTCAGAGCTAGCAGAGGTATCTTGGTTATATATATGCTGCACCACTGGGTTACATGTAGGCTGAGTGTCTATTTCCTCTTTATGGGTATTTAACAATCTTCCAGCAAATATGTGGGATCAATAAGACGTCCTATGACTTCAACATTTCACCTTAAGGGTATCTTGGACCTACAGCTCCAGGATAGTGGTGTGATATGGTGTTTGCTTTGTGGGATAAGCCAACCAGAACAGAACAGCAAAAACAGGTTGATGTAGGGCTATTCTCAGTCATGATAGATACATGATGGATTTAGGTTTCAGGACTACTACCAGCTCACACTGTCTTTTAGCATCTGGACTCTGTGTGGATCTGGATATTTTCTTTCCTATTTTAAACATCTCTGGTATACAGCAGGCAAAGGCTGCCAGTGGTAGCAGGGAAACTTTATCAGTGCCTTCTTGTCCATGGGTACCAAAATGGCTACTCCACTTCTTCCATTCTGTGACAACTCTGTGATAGTTTGTATGGTTACATGTTGTTATACTTTTTGATTCCTTTCAAGACTATTGCTCTTTCATTCAATAAGACCTCAATAGACGTCTGACTTGCTGACGATTCAGGTGATGGCATTGTCCTCTCTCTGACTGGTCTTATATCATTCAGGCTAAGTCTAACTCCTTGCATAGGTAAGAGGATTCTTTTCTTTAGACCTATGGGCTTCTTTTGTACTTACCTACTTGAGATTTTCTTTGAAAAGAAGACATGTCGTCAAGTTTGGTGGGAGTTTCATTCTAGAAATGCAGTAATTTTGGTTCGAGGACTTTGAGAAAATACAGTTGAATAACATGTTATTTTACTTTTCCATGGTAAAATACCACACACTAAACTTAGGAATACTAGAAAATGAACGTTCCCCCACATTTTCTTGTATACTCTCATTAAGAACTATGTTGTGAGTTGGAAGAAGTGGTACATGTTTGTAATTATGAACTTGGGAGGCAGAAGCAGTAGAATCACTGTAAGGTCAAAGCTAGTTGGACATAGTTAGTTCAAGGCCAGCCTGGGTCACATGGAAGACCCTGTCTCAAAACCTAAAATATTGCATTGTGTGGGCACTGTTAAGATACCATGATGGTTTATAAGGAAGTTCCTGGAACCCAGTGGTTGTGGGTGGCAAGACTCAGAATTAGTATAGTGAGTGTAGCATAGTCAGGATTAAATCAATTAAATGATGATATTTTTAAACTTGAAAAACAAAACCACTAATACTATTAAATAGAATCAGGCTCCAGAGACTAGTGGTCATGGATGTATGAACAATTATTGTTGTTTCTGTTTTCTTGTGGGAGGAGTAATAAGATCTGCTAGTAATGATGTTTTATTTTAAATTTATTTTTCTCTCATAGAATATATCCTAACTGAAGCCTCCCCTCTCCCTAGTTTCCTTCCAGTCCTCTCCTGCTCCTATTTTTCTTCTCTAGATCCACTGTTCCTCCATTTCCTTTCAAGAGCCCAAAGAAAGAGATGGTATGCAAATTGGACACAGAACAGTTATCTAAGTACATATATACCCAACTCTGTCCTGAACCTATCTTATCCACTATGAATATGAGTGTMCATGTATAGATACTTGCCTGTGCCCTGGGTAATCTGACATTCTAATGATCCCCATACTTACTCTCCCTGAGTAGCTACTGTTGTTTCTAACATTTGAGATACTTTAAATTTTCTAAAGTTGAATGTAAATAGAAACATTCAGCACACACAAGTATTTACATGGACATAGATTTTTTTTAAAATCTTTATTTAGTTATTTAATTTGTGCATATGTGTGTGGGGCACACATGTCAAACTGTACCTATATGTTTGGAGGTAAGTAGACAACTTGTGGGAGTTGGCTCTCTCAATCAGGAGGGTTCTGGGAACTGTGTTCGAGTTGTCAGGCTTAGTGGCACATGTCTTTACTTTCTGAGTCATCTTTCTGCCTGGAACATAGATTTTTTTTCTAAACTCTCTTTAGTTTTTATTTATTTTTATTTATGTGGATGAATGTGTCTGTGTTAGTGAATGCTGTGTGTACCAGATCYCCTGGGTTCTAGTTATAGGCAGTTAGAAACAAACTCTGGTACTCTGAAAGAACACTAAAGGAGCTTAACTGCTGAGCCAGTATCTAGCCCGGATTGTTAGTTATCTTACTTAAATACCTAGCAGTGCAGTGTCCGCCTCATTTGGGAGCTTGAGTTGCTTTCCACAAGTGTTGGTATGTTATGCTTTCAGTTCATAACTCATCTGGTTTTGTTGTTGTTTTGTTTTGCTTTGATTCTTTGACCTATTTGTCACTGAATATTCTGCGGTTTTTCAGATCTCTTTCTGTCTTTGGTGTCTAGTTTAATCCTAGTATATTCGGAGAACACGGTATCCTTAAATTAATTCTTTAAAAACAATTACAACTTGCTTGATTGCTTGTGTCATAGTTTTGTTAAATTGACACAGATCTATATATTTCTGCACTGAGGAAATCTCACTTGAGGAATTGCCTCTACTAGGTTAGCCTATGAGCAGGTCTGTGGAATATTGTAATTTTACTGCTGATTGGTATGAGAAGACCCAGGCTACTATGGGCAGGGTCATAACTGGGCAGGTGGGCCTGGGCTGAATTAAAAAGATAGGCGAGCAAGTCAGGGGGCAATAAAATAGTGAGTAGTCTTCCTTCACACTCTCTTTTTCTGTTTCGGCCTCCAAGCTTCTGCCTTGATTTCCTGCCTCAGTTTCCTTCATGGTTTAGTGGATTAGTYTATAAATATCAGTGAGGTCAATTTGGTTGGTAGTTTACTCAGTTTGTTACATTGTTCTGATTTTCTGTTCATCTCTCCTATTTCATGTCTTCTATAATTTTGAAGGCATTAACCAGACCCAAATGGTTGATTTTCCCTATTCTTTTCTTACCAGTTTATTGTTTCTATATTTGGTATGCAGGTCTGCTATATGAACAAACCATTAGAAATATTATGTCACCTTGATGAACCAACCTCTTGTTTTTCTGAACTGCCTCTTGTTGTCTTGATATTATTTTCTGTTTTGCACTTCATCTTGAGCTCGCAGTATGTGTCTTCTTCCACCTTCTCCCTCTAGGCTGCTCGTTCTGTCTATTTTAAGTGCATATTTCTGACAGTCACATATATTTGTCTTTCATTTTAAAACTCAGCTTGGTAACTTTTATTTTGCATTTTATTGGAATAACTAAATCTTCCACCTTTAATGAAATTAGCAAGATGGTTGAGTTTAAACAACAATTTGCTAACTCACTTTCAATTATTTCATGTTCTCTGCTCCCCTTCCTTCTGCTTTCGTTCAGATTGAACGTGTTTGATGATATGTCATTAATCTACTGTTAAATCCCCAAATTAGTTCTGCCTATGTATCAATTGATTTGTGGTTATTTTAGAATTCAAGGTATCCATCCATTGCCCATCACATCTTCACTGCACTGCTCTTCCACTGTTTTCNTATAAATATCAGTGAGGTCAATTTGGTTGGTAGTTTACTCAGTTTGTTACATTGTTCTGATTTTCTGTTCATCTCTCCTATTTCATGTCTTCTATAATTTTGAAGGCATTAACCAGACCCAAATGGTTGATTTTCCCTATTCTTTTCTTACCAGTTTATTGTTTCTATATTTGGTATGCAGGTCTGCTATATGAACAAACCATTAGAAATATTATGTCACCTTGATGAACCAACCTCTTGTTTTTCTGAACTGCCTCTTGTTGTCTTGATATTATTTTCTGTTTTGCACTTCATCTTGAGCTCGCAGTATGTGTCTTCTTCCACCTTCTCCCTCTAGGCTGCTCGTTCTGTCTATTTTAAGTGCATATTTCTGACAGTCACATATATTTGTCTTTCATTTTAAAACTCAGCTTGGTAACTTTTATTTTGCATTTTATTGGAATAACTAAATCTTCCACCTTTAATGAAATTAGCAAKATGGTTGAGTTTAAACAACAATTTGCTAACTCACTTTCAATTATTTCATGTTCTCTGCTCCCCTTCCTTCTGCTTTCGTTCAGATTGAACGTGTTTGATGATATGTCATTAATCTACTGTTAAATCCCCAAATTAGTTCTGCCTATGTATCAATTGATTTGTGGTTATTTTAGAATTCAAGGTATCCATCCATTGCCCATCACATCTTCACTGCACTGCTCTTCCACTGTTTTCMCTCTTGGCCTGGTACTTTCATTTTCAAACACTGTAGTTCTACATACATTTAAGCCATAATTTAACACATGACTTGTACTTTAAACAATCAGAATTTTTAAAAGAGATTTTAAACACATGATTAAATCCCCCCACCACCATTTCCATTCTTTGGTGGTCTTTGGTGGCTTGTGTGGACCCACATTCTCTCTGGGATCACCTTCTTTCCACCTCACTCTGTGATGTATTCTGTGCTTTTACTGCAGTGTGTGTCTGTTCATAATGGATTCTTTCTGCTTTTGTATGTTTGGCTTGTTTTCGTTTTACCTTCATTTGAGGGATATTTTCAGTGCCTGTAGACTTGGTTTCTGCTTTTTGCTTTCCATTTAGCATTGCAGAGATGTTCCCTGTTGTCCTGGTTGCATGTCTCTGGCTGAGAAATCTACTGTCTCTTTATTTCAGTTTCTCTTTATCTCTCTGGGTACCGTTAAGATTTTCATCTTTATTGATTTCCAGTAGCAGTAGGCTTTACTGCTGTTTTCTCCATGTTCCCTGTGCTCTTTAAGCACTTCGATGTAGAGTTTTATAATGTTATCAGTTTGAAAAGTTTTGGGTTATTTCTTCAAAACATTTTTTTTGTCAAACCTGCCTTTTTTTTCTCCAAAGACTATAATTACAGATTACAGGAATCTTTGTGAAATATTTACACACCTCATTAACATGATGTTCATTCTTCTAGCAGTTTTTCTCGGTAGATACAGTTTTGTACATTTTCTGTTGAAACATCTTCAAATCACTCGTGTTCCCCTTTCTTCTTCCTTTCCCCAAATGGCTAATCTTCTAAATCCACTTAATGTGAACCTCCCACACATTTTTCTTTTAATTTGTTGAATGCTGAATATTTTCATGATTCTGTAAGTTTTCTTTGTTCTGGGATTCAGTTAAATTACTTGAATTAAGTTTGCTATTTTTGGTTCTTACATTCTGTCTTTTTCAGACAGGACTTAGCAAGCAGATCAGTGTACTTAATGATTAAGGAAGACTCCCAACATCCCACCTCCAACACATACACACCAATTCAGGTAGGATTCTTTGGCTTCYATTTAACTGTTCTGTGAATTTTAACATTAGTTGACTGTCAGGCTCTGCATGTGTAACTCTTCAAACACTAGGATGGTTAGTTTGGTGAAAAGTTATATCATGTAAATATTTTTATCCTGTTTCTGTATTTGATTGAAAGTGTTCCTGAGTATAAATTTCAATGTGAATTGGGAAAATACTTCTTTTAGGACACAAATCTATACCTCTATTGCTTATAGTATCCAGTTCAGTTGTTTAACATTACAAGGTGACCTGCTTCCTTATATTGTGCATCTGACTGTGCTTTCTTTCTGAAAACATCTAGAATCTTCTCTTCACTCTCACTTTTWTAAAATGCTATTGAGTTGATTTGGGAATGTGTCTGATTCTGGACTTTTGATGAAGTGTTTCATTCTGGAACTCACATCTTTTACTTCTTGGAAATTTGCTTGAATTACTAGTAATTATCTCTCATGCACATTTTCTGGAAACAATAATATTACTATTATTTTTTTAAAGTAAAAAAAGACTTCCCAATCATTATTTTTTTTTCCTGTCTGCCCGGCTTTTGGCTTCCTTCCTTCCTTTCTTCCTTTCTTCCTTTCTTCCTTCCTTCCTTCTTTCCTTCCTTCCTTCCTTCCTTCCTTCCTTCCTTTCTTTCTTTCCTTCTTTCTTAATTGGATATTTTCTTTGTTTACACTTCAAATGTTATTCCCTGTCCCAGTTCCCCCCTCTGCAAACCCCTATCCCATCCCCCTTTACCCTGCTTCTATGAGGGAGCTCTTCCCACCCCCACTCCCACCTCACTATCCTAGCATTCCTCTACACAGGACCATCAAGCCTTCACAGGACCAAGGGCCCCCTGCCCCCCACTGATGCCAGATAAGGCCCCTTCAGCTCCCTCAGTCCTTTTGCTAACTCCTCCATTGGGGTCCCTGTGCTCAGATGGTTGGCTGTGAGCACCTACATCTGTATTGGTCAGGATATGGTAAAGCTTCCCAGAAGGCAGCCGTATCAGGCTCCTGTCAGCAAGCACTTCTTGGCATCAGTAATAGTGTCTGGGTTTGGTGTCTATGTGTGGGATGGATCCCCAGGTGGGGCAGTCTCTGGATGGCCTTTCCTTTAGTCTTTGTTCCACTCTTTGTCCTCTGTATTTCCTTTAGACAGGAGCAATTCTGGGTTAAAATTTTGGAGATGGGTGGGTAGCCTCATCCCTTGACTATGGGGTCATTCCTAATCTCTGGATATGGTCTCAACAGGTTCTCCCTCCCCTTTGTGGGGTATTTCAGCTAATGTCATCCCCATGGGGTCCTGGGAGGCTCTTGTGTTCCTGGCATCTGGAACTCCCACTTCCCCATCCCCCATCGATACACATCTCTGTTCATTTCCTGACCCTCTGCACATCTCCATCTCCTCCATACCTGATTCTGCCCCTCTTTTTTTCACCTTCTCCTTTTTGCCTCCCAAGTCCCTCCCACCCTCTACTTCCCTTGATTATATTGTTCCTCTTTCTAAGTAGAACTAAAGTATGTACTCTTTGGTCTTCCTTCCTCTTAAACTTCATGTGGTCCATGAGTTGTATTACRGGTATTCCATGTTCTTTGCCTAATATCCACTTATCAGGGAGTACAAAGCATATGTGTTGTTTTGCAACTGAGTTATCTCACTCAGAATGATATTTTCTAGATCAATCTAGTTGCCTGTGAATTTCATGAAGTCACCTTTTTTAATGGCTGAGTAGCACTCCATTGTGTAAATGTACCACATATTCTGCATTCATTCCTCTGTCGAGGGACATCTGGATTGTTTCCAGCTTCTGGCTATTATAAATATGGCTGCTATGAACATAGTGGAGCATGAGTCCTTATTACATGTTGGAACATCTGGGTATATGCTCAGGAATAGTATAGCTATGTTCAATTTTCTGAGGAGCCACCAGGCTGATTTCCAGAGCAGTTTTACCAGTTTGCAATCCTACCAGCAATGGAGAAGTGTTCCTCTTTCTCCACATCCTCTCCATCATCTGCTGTCCTCTGTGTTTTTGATCTTAGCCATTCTGACTGGTGTGAGGTGGAATCTCAGGGTTGTTTTGATTTGCATTTCCCTGATGATTAAGGATACATTTCTTTAGGTGTTTCTCAGCCATCCAGTATTCCTCAGTTGAGAATTCTTTGTTTAGCTCTGTAATGCATTTTAATAGGGTTATTTGTTTCTCTGAAGTCTAACTTCTTAGGTTCCTTGTATGTATTGGATATTAGTCCTCTATCACATCTAGGTTTGGTAAAGATCTTTTCCCAATCTGTTGGTTGCCATTTTGTCCTATTGACAGTGTCCTTTGCCTTACAGAAGCTTTGAAATTTTATGAGGTCCCATTTGTCAACAAAGGAATGCATACAGAAAATGTGGTACATTTACAAAATGGAATACTGCACAGGAATTAAAAACAATGAATTCATGAAATTCTTAGGCAAAAGGATTGGACTAGAAAATATCATCTTGAGTGAGATAACAAAAGAACACTCATGGTATGCACTCACTAATATGTGAATATTAGAACAAAAGCTCAGAATAGCCAAGATACAATTCACAGACCATATGAAGCTCAAGAAGAAGGAAGACCAAAGTGTGGACACTTTGGTCCTTCTTAGAAGGGTGATCAAAATACCCATGGCTCACAGCCAACCAATGGACTGAACAAAGGGTCCCCAATAGAGGAGCTAGAGAAAGGACCCAAGGAGCTAAAGAGGTTTGCAGACCCATAGGAGGAACAATAATATGTACCAACCCGTACCCCCAGAGCTTCCAAGGACTAAACTGCCAACCAAAGAGTACACATGAAGCGACCCATGACTACAGCTACATATGTAGCAGAGGAATGACTTTTTAGACATCAATGAGAGGAGAGTCCATTGGTCCTGTGAGGTCTCGATGCCCCAATGTAGGGGAATGCCAGGTCAGGAAAGTGGGAGGGAGTGTTGGTAAGCATAGGTGGGTATGGCATAGGGGTTTTTGGAGGGGTAATGAGGAAAGGGGATAACATTTGAAATGTAAATAAAGCAAATATTTAATAAAAAAGAAATAAAAAGAAAGAACAATTCTCAAATTCATTTGGAATAACAAAAAAAACTCAGAATAGCGAAAACCATTCTTTTTATTTTTTTATTTTTTTTATTTTATTTGATATATTCTTAATTTACATTTCATATGATTTCCCCCTTTCCTGGCTCCCTCCTCCCCGAAAGTCCCATAAGCCCTCTTCCCTTCCCCTGTTCTCCCATCCACCCCTTCCCTCTTCCCTGTTCTGGTATTTCCCTACACTGCTACATTAAGTCTTTCCAAAATCAGGGGCCCTTCCTTCCTTTTTCTTGGATATCATTTTATATGTGGATTGTGTTTTAGGTATTCTTAACAATAAAAGAACATCTGTGAGAATCACTGTTCCTGATCTCAAGATGTACAACAGAGCAATAGTGATAAAAACTGCATGGTATTGTACAGAGATAGACAGGTAGATCAGTGCAATAGAACTGAACACTGAGAAATGAAACCACACACCTATCTATGGTCACTTAATCTTTGACAAAGAAGCTAAAACCATTCAGTCCAAAAAAAAAAATTAAAAAAAAAACAATAAAACAAAAAAGACAGCATCTTCAACAAATGGTGCTGGTTTAATTGGTGTCAACATGTAGAAGAATCCATTCTTATCTCCCTGTATAAAGCTCAAGTCCAAGTGGATGAAGGAACTCTACATAAAATAAGATACACTGAATCTAATAGAAGAGAAAGTAGGGAACAGCCTCCAACACTTGGACACAGGGGAAAATATCCTGAACAAAACACCAATGGCTTATGCTCTAAAATCAAGAATTGACAACTGGGACCTCATAACATTGCAAAGCTTCTGTAAGGCTTTTGGCTTTCTGTGTTGGGTTTTCAATTTGCATTTCAAATTTGACATTTCTTGGATTCTTCTTTAATGTTTTCAATTGCTAAGAAAACTTTTTTCACCCTACCTCCTTTTCTTCTTTTTAAATTGCTTGGCATTCCCTTTCACCTTTGGTAGTTGTATTGTCTTCTCCTTTTCTGCTGGTTGCTCCTGTCTGGGGATAGTCTTCTTTATCCATGCCAAAGCATGTCCTCCCATGTTGGTTGGTTGAGTGTAAGGACAGTCAGATAGCTTAGAAGTTCTTCATGAGCTCTTAATGTCTGAATACAGGCAGTGATCTCTGTAATGAGAGGAGCAGCATGTAAATGTTACCAGAGCCCTGTAGCTTTGTATCCTTGCTGCTGTCCACTCTGGATAGTTGGATATTTCAGGAAAGGCTCCTCCCAACTTGTGCTGGGAAAGTTGCATTAGGTACCATTTTTCAGGCTTCCAAAGAGAAAGTGATAGTTTGTTTATAACCTGTGAGATACCAAAAGCCCACTTTTGCGTGAACTATTGTATTTATAATATATTTAGTGCTCCCTATTTAGTCTTCCATTCTCTTAGCAAAATTGTTCAATCTCCTTGTTGTCAAGAAGAGGTTAGTTTTTAGTAGAATATATTTAGGAGTGAAAAGTCTATTTATTTACTTCATTATAAGAATTTGCTATGTGCCAGAAGTAGGTGTACATATTTTCCAAATCTTGGCTTTAAAGATAGAGGGGAGGGAAGTTTTAATAATCTGGTTCTGAGATGCARAAACTAAAAGCACAGAGTGATGATGCCACTTGCCCAGGACCTCTCGGCAGTAAATAACCAGCTGGTACTTGCAGCCAGGCAGCCAGGCTCCTGAATAGTTCATATTGATGATGTCACACAGCTGGTAGTGGCTGTGCTGTGRCACTTAYAGTGCTTTCAAAGAATTGACACTCCTTGGCTTAGCCTTCCCACTATCCCACCCTACTTCCAGAGGTGACACCCTGTGCTGTCAGCTCTTAAGCCTCTCCAGAACTCTTCATTCTCATTTGGATTGATTCCCAACTCTCCTGTTGCCTCCCCATGGCCAACACAGTTGCCACTCACCCATATGCTTCTCAGCCTCCAAAATTAGTTGTTTTCTCTCCTCTTATTSCTAGTGAATTTTCCTTTTCTTCTTCTACTTCATCTTTTACACAGAGTTTCATCTAGCCCAGGATGGATCTTGCTATAGATCAGAGGATGGCTTTGATCTTCTGCCCCTCAGCCCTGCCCACACCTTTGCTTTCTGAGTGCTGGAAATATCAGCATGAGCTACCACACTTGGTGTTTCAAGTTTACTCATTTGAACAGAATCCTTTGCTGTAGTTTAGTGGATTTGGGGGAGACAGTGCATTAGC
>BDUI01004833.1:22380-33228 GCA_002335545.1 Apodemus speciosus
CACACACAAACACACAGGAACCACATAAAATTCCCAAACAGGAAACCATAATAAACACACAAAGGGCTTGTAAGCTGGCAGGGCTACTCTGACTTAACATTATRAGACATARATCTTCCAAAGATGTTGTTGAGTTAATTTTGTGTTGGACATTTACTGCTGAGCATGGGGCCTTAAGAGTGGTTCATTTCCTGAGTAGATTCCCTTGGAAAAAACTAATTTTTATATGCTTTTCTGCATAAGAATTGAACACACAGAGAGAAGGTAAACAGTTACTGATGTTTTCATGAGTTTTATGGTTGCATTGCTGAATTAAATATTTACAAAAAGATTCTTTTGTAAGTTGTTATTTGAGTCCCTCTAAACTTTTAAAAATCATTGTGCAAATTAGATGGCATTTATTAACCTAGGTTCCTCSTTGTCAAGGATCCTGAGCTTAAATTACAGGTTTTACAAATGTTTATTACCAAGTTATTAAAAATAATTTTAAAATAATAATACCACATTGACACATATTTTTTAGGGAAAACTCACACATTTAAAAAACTAGAGGAGAATAACAATATCTTCTATTTGCAATTTAGTTTATGTCTTAGTCAAAGGAATATTTTCAGGATGCTTCTTTGTTCAACCTGTTACAATGCAATCTTTTGATCAAATACATGGAATACACCGGGGATCACAAACATACTACTGGAGAAAATTCGGATTGTATTCAAAAGCTTTTGGAAAGTAATTGGATATTTTTCATTGATCTTAACATCAAACTCAGCAAGCCAGTTCCTTAAAACCAGTTTCTATATGATTCAGAAACCAAATAAATTTACTCTCAGTTTTTAGTATATTTAAATCTGGTAGTGGTTCTAAGAGATCTTTTCCTAGGTATGTGTTATAGGGGAGAATGAGACATTTACTCAGGAATTTTGATTGTTCCATTTCTCATGGTCTCCCAGTCTTGACATGCTTAATTTGATAATAGCAAAAGGTTGACTGACTGTGGTTATCCTTGATCTTAAATATTGTTATTATTTAATAACCTAATATAAATTCATTTCAATAAATTAATTTTAATATTTAATGTTTGGACACCATTGGCCTCATGGAAGTGGAGGTGAGTTTTCCAAAACTACTTCAAATTTTATAATATGAAATCAGAAAAACATGAGACRGGCTGTCCCTCGAGTTGCCTCAACTCTGCTTGATACTTTGCACCTCTTTCATCTGTTCTTTTGGGTAAAAATGGTGTCCTACTGAAAAATTAAGTCAGCTAATTGCAGTTTCAGTTAAAAATCACACAGACAATTTTCTTCAAAGCCGTGACTTTGCTTTCACGTGGGACAGAATGTCTTATGCATATTTCCATTTGATCAGACCTGGTATGAAAATGACTTACCAGGATATTGATACCAAGCCAAGTCAAATGTTTTATTAGTTCATATGGGCCAGTCTCCAGTGAACATAGCTGCCAGTCCTAAGTACTGGGTAGCGAGGGTGGCAGGGACTCCTAAGGTGCCCATGCAGTTTTGTCTGCACTGTCTGGAACAGCTTTTCCAACACTGTGTTTCATACCATGTGCACACAGTCAAGTCCCATGGGTCTCTGGAGTTCCAAGGACCATGAATTGAGAATTGTTGCTTTTAAACATTTGGTATTTTTACTATATTTATTACTTTACTTAAGACCATTTTTTTTCCCTCAGTACAAGTAGTAGTTTGAATGAGAATGGCCCCCATACCCATAGCCTCATATACTTGCATACTTAGTCCCTAGTTGAAGAACTGTTTGGAAAGATTAGGATGCATGTCCCTGTTGGAGGTATGTTGGAGTTTGCTCTGTAACTTCGGAAGCYCACATATCATACCCAGAAGCCCTCTCTCTCTACCTGCCTGCCTGTCTGCCTGCCTGTAGTTTAGAATAGAAAACTCTCAGCTACTGCCCAGCATCATGCATGCCAACATGCTCATATGATGATGATAATGGACTTCACAATGTA
The DNA here is from genome assembly GCA_002335545.1 of Apodemus speciosus. Lineage (NCBI taxonomy): Eukaryota > Metazoa > Chordata > Mammalia > Rodentia > Muridae > Apodemus > Apodemus speciosus. The sequence continues at coordinate 24,374 of BDUI01004833.1, forward strand.
CTAAGGAAGCTCCGAATTAAATTCTTTCTGTTATGAGTTGCCTTTATGTAGCAGAGGATGGCCTTGTTGAAAATCAATGAGAGGAGAGGCCTTTGGTGCTGTGACGGCTCATTGCTCCAGTGTAGGGGAACGCCAGGATAGGGAAACAGGAGTGGGTAGGTTAGTGAGTAGGGGGAGGAGGGATGGGGTAGGGAGTTTTTGAAGGGGAAATCAGGCAAGGGGATAACAATTGAATGTAAATAAAGAAAATATCTAATAAAAAATAAATACAATGAGTTGCCTTGTTTATGGTATCTTTTAATATCAACAGAACCCTGACTAAGACAATATATAACTAATTTCCTAGCTTCCCCAAGTAATTTACAAAAGTCACAATTAGATATTTAAATGGGTATGTATATATGTATATATCACATACACAGATATGTTTATACACATAGAGAAAGAGAGAGGCATACAGAGTGTGACATTTCAGTATCATATCAATTGATTTGTTTACTATTCTTTGATCATTTAGCTTCTAATATGTTTTACAATCTAGAGGTGCAAGAAAAAAATTTCAGGTATATTTTTTATAATACAATAGTATTTTAAAATGTAATATCCCAAGAAAAATGTCTAATATCCTTAAAATAATGAGAACAAGCTGTTTGTTAAGCAAGAAGCAATGACAATTGCTTAAAAACTGTCTCTCTGCAATTCCATGAACTAGAAGAGTTATGGATAAAAGTAGACCTTATTGCTAAATGTAAATYACTTTAAATACAATTTGAAAATAATAATAATTTTTCAATAGCCAATCCTTCCTGCAGTGATTGCACCAATCCTCCCTGCAGTCCGTCCACCACCACCACCACCACAGTCACCACTGCATGATACTGCTGATGTTATATGGAAACCATGATGCTTTTGTTTGTTTGTTTTGCTTTGTTTTGGTGTAAGGTTAAGGTTTATTCCTTTGAACCTTGTTTTTTGTTGCCATATGATAAAGTCTTTTTGTTTAGTTTGTGTGTGTGTGCATGTGCATGCGCGTGCGTGCATTTTTCATCATAGAATTCAGCAAATCATATTTTTCTCATTTTTGCTTTTCTTATCAATAAGGAAACAATTAAGTTTGCAACTGATACTGGCAAACAGTCAGGTTCCTTTTTCCTCCCTCAATAAGGAATTCAACAACAGCCCAGAGCAGAGTGACTTTTTTTTAACATCATTGAAGTCATACTGGGTAGAGATGAGACCCCAAATCTGGCAGTCTTTATTTGAGGTTACAGTGTTCCACCTGATGATTCCATCATTTCTCCATTGGTCTAAAGGTATCTATATGACTCTCCTATGGCAGGGATTTGTCTCTGTCTCTGTCATGAATAGCTGGGGTAGGAGCCATGCTTTGTATCCCTCCACTCCTTTCAGTGCAGTGGGGAGAGGGATCCAGTTCATGTGAGAGGAAATGGACTATTTTCCAGGAAATGGAAACTTATTGCTGGGGATAAAAATCAACAACAACAAAAAGGAATCTAATTGTATATTCCTTGGGTGGGGAAGCCATGAGAAAAACTCAAACTGATTTATTGTGTTCTGCCTTTTTATGTCCTACTAGCCCATTGCCCCACAACCAATAATGATGTTGTTTAAGAAAATTATTATAGACTAAAATAATCTACTTGTTTTATACATCACTTTTAAAGACTCCAATAGTTCTGAGTAAAATGATATTTTGTATGATTGTACTGGAATCAGTTACAAACACTTACTAATAAATGTGAAATGATAGGTAATTTGAGAAAGGAAATCTTTGTTTCACAGTAGAAAAATCTTTATTCTAATCAAATAAATTTTATATTTTGTTAAAGAATAAATAAGAAAAATGATGTAGGTTTATTTCTTAATAGAGCCTGAATTAATTGTCATATTTTTAAAATGAATTCCCCAACACACAGTTAATAACTAGGGTGCTGGTAGGTGGATTTCAGATGTTTCCTATACAAGCACTTTTAGAAGAAAGCTTCATTACAAAGCTAAGAAGAAAAACTGTATCTAGCTAAATGAATGTAATGTTTTATGTTTATCATCTTTGTGAAGATGGTTGACTTTTTAATTTTGTGAAATAAATATTTTTAGTTAACATGATTTCTTTGCAGCTTGAGATAAGAGTCTATGAAATTCAGACTCTTTTCATGTTTCTGGAATTCTCCCTGCTTGCCTCTGTGTAGATCTGTTTGCTGTGCAGTGGTTTATAGAGAAGAAGCTGAATTCCTGATTTGTGGAAAGTCTCCTAAAAGCATTCACTGATCAGGTCCCGATCAAAGGGGGGTGATTTAGTCCATTATTAATGTGGAAGACCCATAGCTGAAGGAGTAGAATATGCAAACAATTCCCAAAGAGGACTCTGTCCTCACCTTAGGTCCTGCTCTTCACTGGATGGCTATTTATAGCTAAGCAAAGGTTCTCTGGTGACTGGGCGGTATCCCACTGCTGGCCCACAATGAGCCAAGATAAAATCTGAGACATGAGTGAGGCACAGAAATACAGCCTGCTTTTAACATCCCTGTATAAAGAGGATGTCTCACCAGATCAGCTGCGACCTCTATCACATCCGTCCTAGACATGTCCCTGGTCTGAGAAGGATATTACATACAGTACCAGGGGAATCCTTTAATGTTGCTGCAAAAATAGCTCCTATTGTTGTGAATGAACTTCTCTCTAAATGCTAGCTGTCATGTTAGACCATTTACTTCATGTGCAGGTCTCATTAGCTTAGTTGACTGAATATGTGACCTAGGAGACCTTAGGGAAAAAATACCAACACTCTTTAGTCTAAATGTGTCTTATTGTTCTGAAAATCAGTGCTTTTCCTGCATTATTAATGTTTTTGCATGTATCATTGCATTGTATCATCCCTCCCCAAATCAGCATTCCTTGGTTGCCTTCAGTTCCTTGTCTATGGGTGAAAAACCTGTGCTATCCCCCCTTCCATTTTGCTGTGTCTGGTGGTAGTGTACGTCTACAGGTCTTGTTTAGGCATCTTACAATAAGTAGACATCAATAGGAACTTCTCAAAAACAGGGTGAATGCTATTTTGACTTGACTTGCTTTGCAGTTTGTCACACACTTTATTTACTGAAATGTTGAGGATTCATCCATGCAACTCTGTGTTCTCGATTTAGTGTTATGAACCTCCAACTGGACATAAGGGGGGTACTCTTATGTAAGCAATGGATTCTGATTTGCATCTTTTATCACMTTTTCTCCATAGATGACAAGAAGGAAGACTAGTTGTTACTCTAGAAACCCTTGGTGCTACCTATCCGGCAATGAAGGGATAAAGGAAATGAGTATACTATCAGAAGACGCCAGGCTGTGCTCTTCGCTGCTATGAGGTATTCTGTGAGCTGATTTTGATCATAAATCCACAGGAGATTTCAGCTGAGAGACATGTGATTATGGATCACACCACAGAGAGACAAGGAATGTGATCAAACCATGAACAGCTGTTTATTGAGAGTGGCATGCATGCAATAAAACAATATAAGAAGATGAGAGCATCAGCTGTGCTTCTGGGAAGTCCAAAGCTCCTAGGCATCTGGGAGGAACCAGTTCTCCAAATAGACAGAGAGAAACATATCTGAACAAGGCAGGGGTGGATGGTCATGCCAAGTGGATGAAGGGTGAGATGTGTTATCAAGATCTTCCTTTAAAGAGGACACAGTTGCCTGTTCTAACAGCTGTGAACAGCAGACAGCCTTCATCTGCCAGCATCTGCTACTGGAGTACAGAGTGTGGTAGCCAGAGAATCACATCTTCCCTGGAGTATCTCACACAGTGTGACTGCTGGCTACCCTCAATGAGCCAACTCTGCCCAGAGGAGTCATTCCCAGGCTCTTCAGTTTTTCCACTTGCTTCATGCTCGKTYCATCCGTTTCCTTTCATGAATATAGATTCCTAGTCAGTATTTGTTAGCCAGCTTCATCCTAGCTAATTCAAGTTAAGAATCTAAGGACAACAGTCAAAAGTGTTTCCTGTAGCAGTAACCCAACTCTCTGTGCAAGTGTGAATGGTCATTGAAAGACAGCGCTAAGCCGGGCAGTGGTGACGCATGCCTTTAGTCCCAGCACTTGGGAGGCAGAGGCAGGCAGATTTCTGAGTTCCCAGACTGGTCTACAGAGTGAGTTCCAGGACAGCCAGGGCTACAGCATGACTGCCACAGATACCAAATTCTCTCSCAGATAAGATACTTTTAAATCCTTCTTTTATTTTTCTTATATCAGAAAAATGTCACGTTGTTCTGCTAAGACAGAATGAAATAAAATTGTACCCTACCAATATTGTTTAATAAGTTATATGGGCTTGTACAGGTGATGGACTATTTAACACTCAGACAGAAGTTGTCAATTGCATCAACATGTTCTTTCTGATTTTCACTTTAGATACATTAGGTCATTAGTTTTAGAAAATATCATCAGACTATCTGGTATTTGTAAACTGTTACTAGAGTTCTGATTGATAAGTTGGCTGAATTTGAAGTCATAACTATCTTCCTGTACATTTAATATTTTCTACTGTATCACGGATAGGCAAGCTTCTCTAAAAAGCATGTTATGAAATATTGTAGGCTTCATTAACCAAAGGTCCATGTCCCAATTTCTCTACTCAGCAGTTGGAAGATCAGCAGGTAGCAGGTGGATCTGCATCTCACTCTAATTCTTCTAGCTACCTAAGGACCTTGAGGAACTCAGCCAGCCACAGGAGAAWATCTTCATAAGTAGAGCTTGCAGTCTGCTCAGGCAGGGACAGGRTGCAACCATGGGCTAAGAAATGAATATCCCAGTGGTGATTAACATGTGCTTGTTCCAAGCTCTGTAGGAGCTCTCTGAAGTAATTGATTCATGGATAAGAGTCATTACTGATGAGGTGGGTTAGCAGGGCTCAGAAATAGATATTGAATTAGGGTGATAGCATAGGATACACTGTGAGTTGATWCTGAGACATAGATTATGCCCGTGCTCTTCTCCCTGCTGGCTGTGTAACATTGGGAAGTRGATTGCTTACTTTTAACTGTGTAACAAAATATMTAAAACCACATAAGGAAGGGCTTACTGTGGCTCAGAAGTTGGGGCTACAGTACGTCACAGTAGGAACGGCCTGGTGGCAAGAGCGTGAGTCACTGGGTTCATCACCTCTACAGTCAGGCTGCAGGTGGTCACATTGCTTCCATGATTAGGCAGTAGATGGGAGTGGAGCTTCTGTAGTCATAGGCACATAGTTCCCACAATCAGGGAGCAGGTGGGTACATATAGCTTCTGTAGTCAGAGAGCTGATGGGCACATAGCTTCCTAGTCAGGGTGCAGGTAGACACATTGCTTCTATAGTCACAGAGCAGGTAGATATATTATTTCCACAGTCAGAGAGCTAGTAGGCATTGCTTCCACAGTTAGAAAGTGGGTGGGTGCATAGTTTCTTCAGCCATGGGCACATAGTCTTCACAGAGAGTTCATAAGCACATATCTGTAGGCAAAATTATTTCTCAACCTACTTTATTAAGTGTTCAACCTCTCCTATAGCCCACCTCCCACCAGAGGTAGTAGAAAAGTTATTAGACACAGAGGAAGTAGGTCTGTTTAGAAATAGTGCTTTGGGGKTCCAAGTACAATCTCCATTGTCAGGATATCAGCAATGCAGTCCAGTAGCAAACACCAAATACTAACCAGCAGCTGCAGTTCAGTCCTCTTGGCAGATACCACACACAAACCAGCAAGGGCAATTCAATACAGAAGAAAGTTCAAGGTTCACCATCCAGCCCGTGACCACTGCAAAAGCAGTTATAAACCCCCAGGAACATCATGAGAAGTTCTTTGGCAAGCTTCTTTGGTGTCACCACAAGTAGAGCTAAGCAATGCAATGTAAGGGGTCCCAATATATGTGTATTGTTAGTGAAGAGGAACAAAGTGGAGTGAAGCAAACCAATGCTTGAGCTCCCACTGTCTGCAGGGTCATAATTATATTCTTTCTGAACASCATGCATRCTTTCACATGTTTGTTATAGCAAAACATCCTTTCACCTGTGTGCTCCAGCAAAACATCATTTGACATGACTGACTTTCCAGTGAAAATAGAAGTTTCCACTTCACATAGCTTCTGCAGTCAGGGTGCTAGTGGACACATAGTTTTCACTGTCAGAGGAAGGCAGATGACTGCTTCTACTCCACTTCATTAGTCATGGTCCTGGTCCATGGAATTGTGCAGTGCACAGTCAAGGCAGATCTCCCCTCCTCATTAAGCTTCTCTGGAAATACCCTCACAGATGCACCCAAGGAGTTCTTATTCAAAACATGTTATCTAGAAGCTCCCAAAGCTCTTTATCTATATATCYCCAGAGCTTCTAGAGAACATTCAACTCATATTATGTATATTGATATTTGTGTATTTATGTTAATTTCACCAGTCTATGAAGTACTGCAGTTATTCACATAATTTTGTTAGGAGACCTTGAATGTCTCTCTTCAGCCTTGAACAGTAATTTGTCTAGGCTTTTATCTNAGAGTTTGATCTGAATCACAGAAACTCAAAGATCACTGGCTACAGCAATCCCTGTAATGCTTTTGCTACTTTGCATGTTGTAAAACTTTGCTGAAGAACTTGAAAAGGCACAATTAAATTAAGAAATGCATCGTGTTTGTGCATTGTGAAAATCATTAATGTAAAGTATACCWTCTTCAAGAATAGTATGTATGTAAACAAAATCTAATTCTGATTAGAACCTTTATAGAATATGTTTAGGTCAATAGAATAAAAACCTTAAAATTGATATGGACCCACAAAAGGTCCCATCTAGGAAAAATAATTTCAAAGGGAAAAAAGCAACAAGTATCATACTCTCTACTTCCAAAACATATGAAACAGAAAAAGAAAATACAAGAAGTGTCACAACTGCTGAGGATATGAAGAAAGGAGAATGCATATGCTACAGTGATGTGAATTTTTATGGTACAGTCAATATGGAAGAAACATGAGCATTTCATAAGAAAATTAAATCTTTTTTATTTGATTCAGTAGCTCCTTTTTTTGACTATATCTACAGAAATTTAAAATAGAGATGATAAGTTACCTATATCTATGTGCTTATTGAAGCATAGTTCACATGAGTCAAGGTATTAGAAAAGCATATGTGTCAATAATCAAATTGAGAAAAGCAGTATATACTGAAATACTGAGCTTTCATGAAAAGAACAGCTCTCTGTTCTTAAAGACATGTGGATGGCTCTACACAAAGTGGCCACATCCCAAAACAATACTGCTTGATCTCACTTATAAAAGGAAGATTAAAAAGTCAAAACTCAAAAACTGAATCTGAGGTTGGGAGATCAGAAGGTGTGGGTCCACAGGAACATGATTCAGTTGTGTTAAGATACATTCCGGGGATGATTTATTCTGCACAGAACAAAGCATACATGGCCATGTGAAATGCATCYTTTTCTAGGATGCACCATAGGAATCTGGGTGGATCAACCATCTCTGAGAAACCTTCCTTGCAATGTCAAAGGCCTTTAGGGTCCATACTGGTGACAAGAGAGCACCTGGCTGAGTTAAGGGTGTGTGGGGGGGCGTACAACATTGGTCCAACATTAGATGAAATGTGTGCTTAACAGAATTTCATTTTACTGTATTAAACACACATCGGATTTTTTAAATCTTAAAATAAATRGAAGAGATGATAAATGAAATTAAAAATATCAGGGCACGTGAGAGAGAATTAGAGGCTATGGGAGGAACACTGGGAGGCACAGGACTGAGATCACTGAGCCCTGGCTTTGTGTTACCAAATTAAGTCCCGGATTATCTTGGAGCGGAGTTCACATTTTCAGTGTCCTGCTTGGGACACCATGTCACAACTTGCAGATGTGAGTGAAGCTATCACAAGCATTTTTAATGTGTGTTGGTATTCTAATGGGCACCCTGTCATCCTGTCGGGTGTACTTCCATTTCTGTCACATCCCAAGTCTAGGGGCATCTCTCATCCGAATGGCCTTTCTTTTTCACCCTATATACACTTCAATCACTTCTCCAAGGATATCTGTATTGACTTATATGTGGCTCATTTTCCTTTTCTGATGATCTAGCTATTTTGTGGAAGTTACAGTAAAACAACTTAATAACAGCAGCACTTCAATATATTTTCTTCAGTCTAGTTTTTACTGTGGTTTCAAGGAAGACAATACATGGGATGGATCAAAGGTGGCAGGAAAGAGTATGAATAAATGGGGGTGGAGAACAGACGGGAACACTTGCAAACTCAATTTTCCCCAGTGATAGAGGCCAGAGAGGCGATATTAATGGTGTTCTCCTGGGTATCCTATCAGCACATTTTAAGTCTCTGCAGTATATATTTTATATCAGGCCTTAGAGTTCCCTCCATTCACATTGGCAAAAGAGAAAATTCCGGGTTCAGTGTACTGTACAAGCAAACACAAAGTCACATGCCTGTAGTTTTGATGATAGATAACTTGGGTAATATTTACATTTATTTTACGTTGACCTTGAATATGAGCCTATAGCATATGCCTAGAGTATCCAACCTAGACAATGGCCAAGACTTTGAGAACRCTTGAATGTATTTGGAATGCAGGATCTTCTATGATTACAAGACCCTAATTTCTTGATCTTAGAGCATAAGCTATTTGTCTTTTGTTCAGGAAATTATCCCCTGGACCAATGTGCTCAAGGCTCTTCCCCAGGTTTTTTTCTATTAATTTCAGTGTGTCTGGTTTTATGTGGATGTTCTTGATCCACTTGGACTTGAGCTTAGTACCACTCCTGGGCATATACCCAGAGGATTCTCTGGCATGCAATAGGGACACATG
>BDUI01004833.1:70626-89391 GCA_002335545.1 Apodemus speciosus
TGTTAGATGATCTATTTGATCCTGATTTAATTTTGGTATTTAGTATCTGTCTAGGAAATTGTCCATTTCCTCCAGATTCTCCAGTTGTGTTGAGTATAGGCTTTTGTAGTAGGATCAGATGATTTTTTGAATATCCTCAGTTTCTGTTGTTATATTGCCCTTTTCATTTCCAATTTTGTTAATTTGGATACTGTCTCTGTGCCCTCTGATTAATCTGGCTAAGGGTTTAGCTATCTTGATGATTTTTTTCTCAAAGAACAAATCTTTGAGAAAAAGATTTTGTTGATTGTTTGTATGGTTCTCTGTGTTTCTACTTGATTGATTTCAGTCCCGAGTTTGATGATTTCTTGTCTTCTACTCCTCTTGTGTGAATTAGCTTCCTTTTGTTCTAGGGATTTCAGGAGTGTCATTAAGCTGCTAGTGTATGCTTTCTCCAAATTCTTTTTAGAGGCACTCAGGGCTATGAGTTTTCCTCTTAGCTCTGCTTTCATTTTGTCCCATAAATTTGGGTATGTTTTGCCTCCATTTTCATTAAATTCTAAAACGTCTTTGATTTCTTTCTTTATTTCTTCCTTGACCAAAGCATTATTGAGTATTGTTCAGCTTCCATGTGTATGAGGGTTTTCTGTTGTTTTTGTTGCGATTGAAGATCACTCTTATTTCATCATGATGTGATAGGAGGCATGGGATTAATTTGATCGTCTTATATCTGTTGAGGTCTGTCTTGTGACCAATTACGTGGTCCTTTTTGGAGAAGCTACCATAACGTGCTGAGAAGGTATATTCTTTTCATTTAGGATGAAATGTTCTATAAATATCTATTAAATCCATTTGGTCCAAATCTTCTGTTAATTTCCCTGAGTCTCTGTTTAGTTTGTGTTTCCCGATCTGTCCATTTCGGAGAGTGGGGTGTTGAAGACACCCACAAACATTGTGTGAGGTGCAATGTGTTCTTTGAGTTTTAGTAAAGTTTCTCTTACAAATGAAGGTGCCCTTGCATTCGAAGCATAGGTGTTCAGAATTGAGAATTCTTCTTGGTAAATTTTTCCTTTGATGAGTATGAAGTGTCCTTCCATGTCTTTTTGATGACTGTTAGTTGAACGTCAATTTTATCTGATATTAGAATGGCTACTCCAGCTTGTTTCCTGGAACCATTTGCTTGGAAAATTGTTTTCCAGCCTTTTTTCTGAGGTAGTGTTTGTCTTTGACACTGAGGTGCATTTCCTGTATGCAGCAAAATGCTGGGTCCTGTTTATGTATCCAGTCTGTTAGTCTATGTCTTATTTTTTATGTAATTTTTATGTTTGTGTGGTTATCTTCTTTTGAGTTTGTTGAAAGAAGATTACTATCTTGCTTTTTCTAGGGTGTACTTGTCCTCCTTATATTTGTGTTTTCCATCAATTATCCTTTGTAGGGCTGGATTTGTGGAAAGATATTGTGTAAGTTTGGTTTTATCATAGAATATCTTGGTTTCCCCATCTATGGTAATTGAGAGTTTTGCTGGGTATTGTAGTCTGGACTGGCATTTGTGGTCTCTTAGTGTCTGTGTAACATCTACCCAGGATCTTCTTCCTTTCTTGTTCTCTGGTGAGAAGTCTGGTGTAATTCTGATAGGTCTTCCTTTATATGTTACTTGGTCTTTTCTTCTTACTGCTTTTAATATTCTTGCTTTGTTTAGTACATTTTGTGTTTTTATTATTATGTAATAGGAGGAATTTCTGCTCAGATCCTGTCTGTTTGGAGTTCTGCAGGCTTCTTGTATGTTCATGAGCATCTCTCTCTTTAGGTTAGGGAAGCTTCCTTCTATAATTTTGTTGAAGATATTTATTGGCCTTTCAATTTGTAAATCTTTGCTCTCTTCTATACCTATAATCCTTAGGTTTGATCTTCTCATTATGTCCTGGATTTCCTGGATGTTTTGGGTCAGGAGATTTTTGCATTTTACATTTTGTTTGACTGTTGATTCAATCCTTTCTATGGTATCTTCAGCACCTGAGATTCTTTCTTCTATCTCTTGTATTCTGTTGTTGATTTTTGCATCTGTGACTCCTGATTTCTTTCCAAGGTTTTCTATCTCAAGAGTTGTCCCTCTTTGTGATTTCTTAGCTGTTTCTTCTTCTGATTTCAGATCTTGGATGGTTTCTTCACTTGTTTGTATTTTCCTGTAATTCTTTAATGGATTTTTGTGTTTYCTCTTTAAGGGCTTCTGCTTGTTGACCCATGTTCTCCTATATTTCTTTAAGTGATTTTTGTGTTTCCTCTTTATGGGCTTCTACCTGTTGACCCTTGTTCTCCTGTATTTCTTTAAGGGCTTCCTTTTTAAGGGCTTCTATCTGTTGGCTCATGTTCTGCTCTTCTTTAAGGGAGTTTTTTATGTCCTTCTTGAAATCCTTTATCAGCATAATGAGATGTGATTTTAAATTTAGATCTTGCTTTTCTGGTGTATTGGGATATCCAGGACTTGCTGTTGTGGGAGAACTTGGTTCAGATGGTGCCCTGATGGCTTGGTTTCTGTTGGTAATATTCATGTGTTTGCCTTTTGCCATCTGGCTATCTCTGGAGTAAGCTGCTGTTGCTGTCTCTGATTTTGGCTTATCTGTCCTGCAAGCCTCTGTATCTGTGCTTCTCGGAGATCTATTCTCTCTGTGTACACAGTTATGTAGGTATTCCTGCGAGACCCACTCTCTTGTTTTTTGGTAGTAGCTCTGTGTCCCTGATCTACTATGGGTGCATGTGGAAATAGGAACACTCCTATCCCAGGCTGCTCCTAGGCTCTTTTTTTTTTNAATAGTACTCCATCGTGTATATATACCACATTTTCTGTATCCATTCCTCCGTTGAGGGACACCTGGGTTCCCTCCAGTTTCTGGCTATTATAAATACATGCTCCACAATGCTCCTAGGCTCTTGTGTCCTCAGGGTTTCCACCTGTTTCCTCTGAGCAGCAGGGGTGGTCCTATCTGTGCTGTCTGGCCTTTATGCACTCCTGAGTATTTAGCTACCTCCTTGTGCCACTTGGATATGGCAGGTCATGGCAAAGGGTGGTCCCAAGCTGGAGACAGAAGCAGGAGGACTTATGCCAGAGGGTTCTGGGCATGATCTTCTGAGCAGCAGGGATGGTTCTACCCGTGCAGTTAGACCTTTCTGTACTCCTGGGTGGTTATGCTACCTCCCTGCACCACTTGGGCCTGGTGTGCTGTGCCAAGGATAATGATTCTTAGAATGCTTTACACGGTTTTAAAGTTCATCTGCTTTGTATGGATGTCTATTCCAGTCCGGAACTCATTTCATTTGGTTTGTCTTTATTGTGTGATTAAATTAGTTCTTCATATATTCATCTTGTGAATTGTCTTTGTTAACACTATCCTCTGAATAATGAAAGCCTTTCACTCTAGTAATGTTCCATTCCCTCAGTATCTTTTAGTACTGCTTGTTTGGATGTGTAAATGATCATTGCTGACTCGGGATCTGTTAAGTTTTAGCCTTATGACTTTCGTAAAGTTTTTTAAGCTTCTGTATTTAAAATAGGTCTTGGTTTATTTTTGAAGTTCATTTTTATGTGATTTTAATTAATCTAATAATTAATTTAATTCTATTAAATCCATTTGGTCCAAATCTTCAGTTAATTTCACTGTGTCTCTGTTTAGTTTGTGTTTCCCTGATCTGTCCATTAAAGAGAGTGGGGTGTTGAAGTCACCCACAAGTATTGTGTGAGGTGCAATGTGTTCTTTGAGCTTTAGTAAAGTTTCTTTTATGAATGAAGGTGCCCTTGCATTCTAAGCATAGATGTTTAGAATTGAGAATTCTTTTTGGCAGATTTTTCCATTGTTGAGTATGAAGGGTCCTTCCATGTCTTATGGAGACAGGAATGAGTAGAGGAATTCCATCTCAAAACATGGAACTTTCTGTGGCATGTTCTCAGAGTAGCATTCCATTTCATTAGGCCTCCCTGTGTCTCTTTACCCTAAAATTAGCAGGTTGCAGAGTGAATATTCACAGTTATTTACTAATTCTGAATATCTTCATTCTTCTTTGTATTTATTAAAAATAAAATTTTGTTCTTAATTTCCTCCTGCTGGCTACTGTAGGGCAATGTGGTAGATTTATGCTATATCTTAAAGTACGGTTAAATCCATGAGGTTCTTAGTGAGCATTTAAATAATTTCTGTGTGTATGTGTGTGTGTGTGTGTGTGTTTATGTCTACATGACCATGTCACAGAAACATGCAGATTGTGTTTTTACCAATTCCTCTCACATCAGGATGCATTGTAGCCAACTTTCTTTCCTAATTGCCTTCAGGAGAGCTTATGGCACTGCACCCACTACATCATAGAAACTGTAAGCTTAAACATATTCATTTGCTACTGATATGAGAACCATGATGTATTTCACTGTTTATCCTTTCAGCCCTGRTTCTACATAGATGACTCTTATCTTATTGAGGATCATTATCGCATACACATACAGAATCTCATCACAATTATTTTCCATGTCTCTCAAGATAAATGTACGGCTTTGTACTATTTTTCTCCTCAGAGCCAGCATGTAAAATGAATGTATTATCAGACGTTAAAATGTTCTCACACTCCATTTGGAATCTTTGTACTTTGACTGGGACAGATCTCATCTGCATGTGTTACACAGGTCTTTCTTCATGATAGTGGGTTCAATTCCATAGCATTCACAAAAGTGTTTCACACTTGTGGTATTAAAAGAACACATAAACACCCTGTCACAAAAGAACCTCTTCAGTAGAGAATGCTATTTTTATATCTTTGCCATAAAACTGAAGTCGATTCAGTTTACACATAGCTTATTTAAGCTGGACCTATAAATGAGAYAGAAGAGGCTTTTTCTGACATGCTGCACTGAATTGAATCTCAGCTCATGGCCTTTACTTTGGGTACCTTGTAGAGAGATGCAGGAAGCACCAGCCTTGAAGTTACAGGTACAGAAAGGTATAGTGGTTCAGAGTAAAAAGTCATGGACATTTTGATTTGATTCATGGGCTTTACAGATGTCCTCTAGCTTTGAAAAATAGAGTCAATTGTTAGCATCTCATTTTCTGTCTTTAATAGGGTGACAGACAGTTAATCTCAGTTTATGACTTAGTGGAATGCACTAAAGGACTAAATATGTTAGACACAGATATGTATACACACACACACACACACACACACACACACACACACACACACACATACACACACGCCTCATGAATGTCCATGGCATWTACCTTAACGTGTAACAGGATTGCTAGTCTGAGATGTTCTATTTTCATTGTGATTCATTCAGTGCTTAAAATTTTCCTGTACATTGATTATTTTAATCTACACTTAGGTTTATCTTAGTTTTGTTTCAAGCWCCCTGTGTATAACCTCAGGCTACCTTTGGACAGAGTTTGTCCCCATCTCCTGTTCAACTTCTCAGCTTACCTTCTGCCTTTGAGGGGGCAATTCTGGCTCAGTTCTCTTGATGCTGCTGAGTTTCCCAGCCTGAGACAACCTGCTTCCGTTGGACCCAATGGCAAATGCTTTGGCTAAGCAATTATAGCTCCTTTTACCAGCGTGCCTATACTGTGGAGAAAATAACTCACCAATCCCAAATTCTGTTACGTCTGTACAAAGAGATGACTGTAAAGCTGCACAGCCCATATCTGAGTGTTAATGAGCTGCCTCGTTTCGATACCTATGCTTCTGCTGGTCATCCTGTGAAGTTTCTGCAATCAGCGATGATATAGGATGTCTGTTTAATTCTTAGTACTAACAAGTCACTCTACTTAGATTCCTCTAGTCACTTGTGTAATTAAAATCATCCCCCCACTTTCCACCACCTCTCTTCTGTGCAACCGCCTGATCATAATTAAAAGTCACTCTGCTCCTCTCCCCACACCCCATTAAGATGGCACAATCACTTTCTGAGAGATAGACTAGATCTCTCAGGATTTCAGTCTTGGCTGTGATTGCTAAAGCTGGAAACAAACATGTGCTCAAAANTTTGCTCAACCTGTTTTCTTATAGAACATAGGGACCACCAGCCCAGGGATGACAAACCCACAATGGGCTGGCTCCTCCCCAACTGATTACTAATTGACAAAATGCTTTAGAACTAGATGTCATGGGGGCATTTCCACAACGGAGGATCCTTTCTCTTCGATGACTCTAGCTTGTGAAATTTGACACAAAACCAGTTAGTTCACAGCATGTTCATCAAGAAGCCTCTTCTTTTTCAAAGCACTAAGGACCCAGCAGTGGAAAAGGAACACAAGCCTCTGCTTCCATACAGTTTGTTCTCTGCCATGAGAACAGATAAATAAAACAAATGGGTAAATCATATTACATGCTGGAATTGACAAGTACTAGAAAGAATGGATACAAGGTCAGCAGAGAAGTCTTCCTTAGAGTGTCCACATTTCAGCAAAGAAAAGCAGTTGAGGGAAAAGTCATGAGGCTACTAGAGGAAATTCATGCCAGCTGGAGAAATCAGACCACACCATGGATCTGAGCTAAAACATGTCTCTGGATCTTAGGAAGAGCAGAAGCCCAGGATGGCTGAAGCAGAGTAAAGGGTCCTAATCCAAGTGCAATAAACATAGGATGCAGATCATATAAAATCTTWTAAACTAGTGTTAGAGTCATCTATGCTCCTGTAATGTCAATAATGACTCACTGATGTCCTTTAATTAGACAAATATTTGAATGTGTACTTCATAGCTGAGCAGGCTTTGAAAAAGAAGTCAAATTACAAGCAAGGAGACCAATTACGAGGATATTGAGTRATTCTGGTGGTGCAAGAAATACTCTGGTGAGACATGCAGACATGTATAGATTCTTAGAATTTCTTGCCAACCCTTATTCTCTTCTTTCTCCAAATTTCATTTCATTTCTTAGTTGCCCGCAGAATCTCAGTGTTAGTTCTAAATGCTGAATCTACTSTCCACTTATTCAAAAYTAACTATCTRCATATTAAAGTCTCCAGTTGTTCCCAGCATATAATACTGTGAAGTATAAAATCTGGCTACTCATTGTGTTGCTAGGGGATGTAACCCTGAATCACAAGGCGAGCATTTCAGCCAATAGGTAATCATAAGTCAAAGGTATCCAGAGAAATAAAAACCCCACAGCCTTCCATTCCTTTAATGAAAATTTGAGGTGTGATTTCTCAGTGCAACACTGTAGAAGTCATTCTAAAATGATGGATGTACTGGACAAGGATCCAGCCATTTGCCTGAAGGGGAATACATATGGATACATGGCAGACTCTTGGGAGCCCTGTCAGCATAAGGCAGAGTTAAGCACATAGGGTCCCAAATTCTCCAAAGACAAAGGATTACTGGGCCATGGAATACTTCTTTATCATTCTAATGCTTTCCTAGAACACATTTTGGGAAATTTTGCTTTAAATTATTCTCAATAATTATAGCCCAACTTTGTATGAGAGAAACCCTGGAGCTTACACCACCCTCTCATGCCCTTGATGTCCCTTAGAGCTACAGAGCTCACCAACAGCTCTGCAGAAATGATGAAAGGACCTTAACCTTTGCTGGTCAAGAGTCTATGAATTCTCCAGTGAAGCAATGTACTTAAAGGCAACATTGTCTGGTTGAAGAAGAATGAATTTTTCTAGAACTGATTTATGATTCTCTGGTTTATGGCTCCTGCAACTATGGACAGCAGACAAAACATATCAATGGAATGCCCAGAAGATCAGGGATTCTGTCTGCTTATTAGAAGTGTTCTGTACCATAACTCTACCTGCCACATATGGATGAGTTAGGATACAAGGGAACTCTTGAAGGAAGGYTTTATGATAGGTGTTGTTGACTATGTTCCTAGTAAACAGGAAGACACGAATCATCTTTCACACTCCCATATTTCCTGCCTGATGTCTGCAACTTCTACTTTCAACACAAATATAAGGAAACAGATATGTTTCATTGGGAAAGAAGACAGTAGATCCCTGGATACTGCATCCACAGCCAAGCTCTCATCCATATCTACCCAGATTATAGAAGAATTAATCACCACCAGAAAACCATTTCTGAACAATTGCAACACAAAACCTTTTCATCACTTTCTGAGTGCCAGCCATCATTAAACATTTGTTGAACAGAAATAAAACAGTGTTTATTAGGTGCTTCTGGAGTTGATAAAATGTTCAAATTTTTCTTTTTCATTGATCCATGATTAAAACCATGGCTGGTACTAAAGGACATTGGAAGCTTTCTGATTACAGCATGGTGAAATGTATATTTCTTTCTTTTTTTATTGAATATCGTCTTCATTTACATTTCCAATGGTTGAACTTTTCCCGATTTCCCCTCTCCCCAAAGACCCCCCCAACACCTCCTCTCACCCCCTGCCTTCACATATTGGTCCCTCCACCTGGCCCACTCCCACCTCTCCCCCTCAACTGAGCCTTTGCCTGACCAAGGACCACTCCTCCCACTGACGCCCAACAAGGCATTCCTCTGCCACATTTTTGGCTAGAACCACGTGTACCCCTTAGTTGATGGTTTAGTCCCTGGGAGTCCTGGRGCGTCTGGGTGGCCAAAATCATTGTTCTTCCCATGGGGCTGTAAACCCCTTCAGCTCCTCTGGACCACCCTCCAGCTCCTCCATTGGGGACCCCACACCCAGTCCAATGGTTGGCTGCTAGCATGTGCCTCTGTATTTGTAAGGCTCTNCATTGTTCTTCCCATGGGGCTGTAAACCCCTTCAGCTCCTCTGGACCACCCTCCAGCTCCTCCATTGGGGACCCCACACCCAGTCCAATGGTTGGCTGCTAGCATGTGCCTCTGTATTTGTAAGGCTCTAGCAGGGCCCCTCCAGAGACAACCATGGCATGCTCCTTTTGGTATACACTTCTTGTTGTCCATAGTAATGCTGGGGTTTGGTGACTGTTTATAGGATGAATCCCAGGTAGGGCAGTCTCTGGGTGGTCTTTACTTCAGTCTCTGTTCCACACATTGTCTCCCTTATTGTTACTGTGAGTATTTTGTTCCCTTTCTCAGAGGAACCAAAGAACCCTCACTTAAGTCCTCCTTCTTCTTGAGCTTCCTGTGGTGGGTAAATTGAAACTTCTTTATTTTGAGCTTTTGGGCTAACACCCACTTATTAGTGAGTACATACCATGTGCGGTTCTTTTGTAATTGGGTTACCTAGCTCAGGATGACACTTCCTAGTTCCATCCACTTGCCTAAGAAATTCATGAATTCATTGGTTTTAATAACTGAATACTATTACTCCATTGGGTATATATACCACAGTTTCTTTATCCATTCATCAAAGAACCCACACATCTATGGTCACTTGATATTTGACAAAGGAGAAAAAAACATCCAGTAAAAAAAAGACAGCATTTTTAACAAATAGTGCTAGATCAACTGGAGATCAGCATGCAGAAAAATGCAAACTGACCCATTCTTATTTCCTTGTGCAAAGCTCAAGTCCAAGTGGATCAAGGATCTACACATAAAACCAGAAACACTGAAGCTTATAGAGGAGAAAGTGGGGATGAATCTTGAACACATGGGCACAGGGGAAAAGTTCCTGAACAGAACACCAGTGGCTTATGCTCTAAGAACATGAATCGACAAATGGGACCTCATAAAACTGCAAAGCTTCTGTAAGGCAAAGGACATGGTCAATAGGACAAAACGACAACCAACAAATTGGGAAAATAATCTTTACTAACCCTACATCCGATAGAGGGCTAATATCCAATGTATACAAAGAACTCAAGAAGTTAGTCTCCAGAGAGTCAAATAACCCTATTAAAAAGTAGAGTACAGAGCTAAACAGGGAATTTTCAACTGAGGAAACTCAAATGACTCTAAAGCACCTAAAGAAATGTTCAGCATCTTTAGTTGTCAGGGAAATGCAAATCAAAACAACACTGAGATTCCACCTCACACAGGTCAGAATGACTAAGATGAAAAACTCAGGGGACAGCAGTTGCTGGAGAGGATGTGGGGAAAAAGGAAAACTTCTTCATTGTTAATGGGATTGCAAGCTGGTAAAACTACTCTGGAAATCAGTTTGGCAATTCCTCAGAAAATTAGACATAGACCTGAGGACCCAGTTATACCATGCCTGGGCATATACCCAGAAGATGCTCCTACATGTAGTAAGGACACATGCTCCACTATGTTCATAGCTGCCTTATTTATAATAGCCAGAAGCTGGAAAGCACCCAGATGTCCTTCAACAGAGAAATGTATATTTCTTATCATATTGCAGGCTGTTATGAACCTGTACATAATTATAGGGTAAGCTATAATATTGAATAAATAAAACATTTAATGGAAAATAAAAACAATTACTTTCTTTTTACCAAAGGAGAAGAATGGGAACAAGAATTAACATGGGTTCTTAGGCAAATTCTTAACATTGTTAGAATAGCAACAGCATCTGTGGCAATAATAACCACTGAGACCTTAACCTTGTCCTAGCAACATGCATCACCACTGCATAAGATTGTGTTTCAAGATTTCCAAAAGAATGCTAGTCAACATTTGCTTTGTGCTTCTTTCCTAAGACTTTTCTATTACCCTCTCATCAGTAGATTGGGAAGTGGTTATTGGACGCTAATACTGCAGCAAAGCCAGGTTGAAACCTAAGAGAAGAGATCCAGAACCTATGTCCTTATCCAATACAACCAAAGCTTGCCAGGTAGCTAGGTTCAAAATTCCTAGAAATTAAGCAATTCAGATAATCTGAGATCAGACCAGCATACTCTTTGTCCCATTTACACAGGAGAAAAAACAGAGATCCAAGTAATTAAACTATTACTCCCAACCTGCCTGGGTAACTAAGTGATTATGCCAAACCTCAGACTTGTTGAGGGAGTTTCTTGTCATTGCCTGACATGACTCTTAAAAATTATCTTCCATGCTCTTTAATGCTTGTCAAATGAATGTTCTGTGCTACTATACACAGTGATGCCCTCAGGTCATTCTGTAGAAACACAAAAATACAAAGTTGATTGCAAACCTGCTGAAATACACAGAAAATGCTTGAGGGTAGAGACTCTGTCAAATGCATCCTAGGATAGAGAAGCAACAAGGATGTCAAGAAGATGTTCAGCTAAATGCTCTAATGCAAAAGAAAAATAGTATGTCATAGATATTTTTAAAGGAGAAGGTCCTCATACACAGAGGTTGGTTGTGTGCTATTTGTAAGTAGGAGAACGATTGCCTCTGGGTACTTGTATTTGCCCTGCCAGCATTTCAAACTGGAATATCTTTTCCATGAAACTTCCTAATTGCTGTACTTGGACCATTCATATTTTCTTTAAATTCCCTGGTTCCCAGGGGTTGGGACAGCTTTGCATGTAACTCTTAATGTAACAACTATAGTTGAAAGATACCAACATTTGCGGGATTGGGGAATGTAATAGATGCCACTCTGGGTCATTGACCACAACCCTCATGAGAGGATCCTAATTAGCCTCTTGGTGTTCCCTAAAATAGGCCACTTCCCTTTCTCTGTTAGACATAATTTCCATATTCTATTGCCAGGGTCTGTTTGCATTTGCTGCAGTTCTTTCATTATTAATGTAAAGGAGCAATTCAGCGTTTCATGATTAATTTTAAAGTAGATCTTCTTTGTGTAAATAATTGATGAGAATGGTGATCAGAGCAACATGAAGACGGGAGCTGGCACCCTGCCTGCTGACCCCTGGCTTCTTGCTTGCACTGATTTTCCTGTCCCTACCCCAAGACCCTTCCTTTGGTTGCAGCTGGTTTGCATTTTGCAGCTTCTTGTCACTGACTCCTTTAGTTGTGTGTCTACATATAGTGCAACAGCTTTACTGAAGAAAATGAAACATTTCTTTCCAGTTTTCTCCCACTGTTTATTAGAGGAAACCATGAGGAAGCAGAGGCAGTTATTTCTATCCTCCTGGGGTATTAAGGCCAATTGAAGATGAAGTAGAAACAATCTACTAAAAGAAAAACAACTTATTTTTGTATTTTATATTATACAGATTTTACAATTAAAAAGAAAAGATGCCAAAACTTGCTTCTCAATGAATTGTCAAATATCTACTGCCTTTCTCCTGAATTAGCCCCTTGGATTACAACATCCTTAAGTATAGCCACTCATTTGCCTAGAATATTTATTATAGAACCTAGACAGCTCATGGGAAGAGGAAGGTGATTGGTAGTCTCTCTGTGCTACCTGGCATACACCCTTCAGTGCTTTCTTTCTTTCTTTCTTTCTTTCTTTCTTTCTTTCTTTCTTTCTTTCTTTCTTTCTTTCTTTCTTCCTTCCTTCCTTCCTTCCTTCCTTCCTCCCTCCCTCCCTTCCTCTCTCTCTGTCTCTCTCTCTTTCTTATTTATTTGACAGAAAAATAAAATGAGTTAGTAGAAAACAAAAATTGTCTAACAGTTGTAAGAAATACAGATGATTACCAGCAAGCATTCGTTGCTCTCTGTTCTTCATTATGAATATAATGTACACCCTTCCAACCATGATAGACCATGCCTTTAACTGAGTTAAGATAAACTCTTCTTAATTCTTCTTTCTTACAGAGGTAAGGAGAGAGACAGCAATGGAGGCAGAGAGGAAGGAAGGAAGGGGAAAGCAAGGGGCATGGAGAGAAAGAAGGAGAGAAGAAAGTGGGACAACAGAAGACAGACAAATTTAAAGACAAATTGAATGTGTCTATGTTGGCAGGTTTCCCATGCTGTTTCTCCTCTTATTTCATACAGGCTCAGCACCTAGATATTCTCCTCCTGGACCACCAACAGTGCACATTTATGTCATCACGCATTCAGTCCAGAAACATGATGTGTTAATAATTTGAACATTCTCCAAATGTCCACGGTTAATCTTCCCTGAGACTCAAGGCAGACTCTTATCTGGAGTCCACTTGAAAACCAAAACCAAGTTTCACACTTACAACAYGAAATGTCACAGAATAAGCATTCAAAAGGATGAAAAGTGTAGAAATAAGGAGTGTGACCAAAGCAAAACATAACTATAGATGGGAAAATGAAAATATTCAGTTTTACAGCTTATGTCTAATATCTGGCACAATGTAGGTGAAGGATATAGCATCTAAAAGCCTTGGTCAGTCCCACCCTATAACTATACCCATTATAGCTAAGTAGACAAGGGTTAGTAGGCTGGTATTAAATTGCAGCATCCTAAGCAAGAAGTGTTGCCTATGCTTATACATACCCAGTATCAGCACTAACGTATTGGAAGCACTCCTAGAAAAACACAAGAGAAAATTAGATTTATGAGAAATATTCAATGAAATTGGTGCTGATTAGATGAAAAGAGTTATATAGCATGAGGGAATTAGACCTCATTTTTCTCTGGCTTTGATTTAGATTTGTAAAAAATTAATTCTTCCCACGTTTGCCCATGAAGTTTCATTCATCTGTACTCATCTGTATTATACGTGAGGAGTACAGCCACAAGTCAAACACTTACATTTGATCCTTCAAGACTGGCCATAGGAAATTAAAAAGGGCTTTGCTGGATAAGCATCATGGAAAGAGCTGCCATCTCCAATAGTCAACTCCATCTTGCCAAGCCAGTGCATTATGCTAAGCCAGGGCACTATACATTCTGGGAGGGAGTTGTAGTCAAGGAAATATCCTAACTCTTCACTCAACTCAAAGCTAGCTGTGCTCAAAYGAATAACTGGACTCCTAACTTTACTCTTGGCCAAGGCTCCTTAATAGGACCCTTGTCCAAAACACTTCCCAGATACCTCCATTATGACCTCTCATTTTCACCTTTACAAGGGCATTTTTTTCTTTCTAACACATTACTACTTTAGTCTTTTCTAAAATATTATCCCTTTAGTCTTTTCTGTTCTCAGTTCCATGGCTTCAAAGATAGTCTGTTTGTTTCCCTGAGTAGTGATGTGTAGTAAACCACCCATCTCAGGTCAGAGCCCGGAAGGAACCAGAGTGCCGAGAACCTAATGCAATGTTCTTTTCCTTTTGTGTTCATGATCACATGAAGTGAATAAAATATTGAATATTATATTTTAGCTGACCATTTCTGCACCTTGAAAAAAATCCATGCGGTAAACTGTGCAATGTAGAAATTAAGCGCTACATACACTTTGAAAGAGCAAAGAGCCACTGATTATGCAGTACAGCTTGGGGTACTGGTGGATCTACAAGAGCCTCAACAGCTATGCCAATGGGCGATTGTTTGGTGATATAATTCAGAGGGGAACATTGATCATACAGAGGGTAGAATTAAAATCACATAAACCATCTCAAATCTTACCAGGAAAGAATCCCTAATCATGATTCTCTGACAAAGAGAACAAATAACTTTTAGGGTCTGTGAAGTAAGATGTTCGCAGAAGCTACTATTAACTCTAAGCAGCTATAGCTCACCAAACTGGTTGATAGCTATGCCCTCAGTGAAGAAGAAAGTAGAGCCTGTGAATTAATTTGTTCAGTGGCTCAAAAAAACATTAATTGTGATTAGTTTGCCAACACCATAATGGAGATAATCATGTTATACTTTGCAAGAGGGTCTCATGACATGCAACACTTTAATGCACATTGATTGCTTAGAACTCCCTAGATCAGCCACCACTAATACAACAGAATATCAATAGCAGTGTTAGAAGTTGTTCAGCAGATGGACAGAGTTATACTGTGCTCTCTCCGGCCTCCTGGTCCCCTTTGCATCTTTATCCTCAAAAGTGGACAATCAAAGACCAAGGAGAATGCAATAAAGTAGCATCAGCATAAACTCCCCCAACAAGACTTCACTATATTACCAGTGCCATTTTGGGGTAGGGCATCTGTATTATCCAGCCATAGTGTTCTGTTTGCCTCCAATCTTTGGGGAAGATAGGGTCATACCCACACTGCCCCACCCTGAAACATTGTAGCAGTCCATGCAGGAAATCACCTATCTGTTAGTCTACCCAGTTCTTCATTTGAACTCTTATCTCAAGAAAACCCATGACCAGCCATTAGACCATCAGAGTCATATGCAGGGGTGAACCAACAGGTAGCCATGCTAAGGTTTTGTAACTTCAGTGATTGACACAAGTGCAGATGAACTAAGGAACAAGCAGTGAAACCCTGACAATCTTTACTTGGTACTTCAAATATATGACATAAAATTAAGACTAAGGCTCAGGCTGAAGTTGGTGTATACTGTAAGGGACCAGAGGTCCCATGAGAAGGTGGGAGTTCTAAAGGGGGTAGAAAATTGTACTTTCTGTTGGTGGAGCATGATGGTACAAAGGTAACTGTACTTTTAAACTCCCTGGTATGGAGTTGAAAGACAAAGAAAATATTCTTGGGTTCTGGGACTAAAGTCAAGATGGAGTGCTTGTGTAATACCAGCTAAACAAGCATTCTTTTAGAAACATATAAAACCCCATTATTATGGACTGAATGCATGGTTAGATTCATTCTACATATGACACTATTTGTCTTCACTCATAAATGCTGATGTGAACTGTTAGAATCCATGTCATCTTAATGAACAACAGAGAAAATAGTAAACCCATCTGACCTATAATCTGTGGCACATGGGTTGGTCGGTCTTCTCACTCAGCCAGCTCAGAGGTTCAGAACTCCAGCTTGAGGCCAAGCTATTTCATTCAGTCTGTTGACTCTTTAGTTAAATAATATGAAGCTTTTCCTGGAATGATGAGTTACTTGTTTTTGTCTATTTGATTGGATTTAGAATCACCTAGGATATACACCTTTGGGCATATATTTAATGGTAATTTCAGAGGGAAGCTTAACTGGAGATAGATCTACTCTCAACATGGGTAACACCACACTAGGATCTAGAGGACCAGAGTAAATACATGAGGGACTAGGAGAAATCCTTTTTAATATCAGTATTCTAGATGGTTACTGCTTCCTAATCTCCAGAGATATGAACAAGCAATCTCCAGCAACCATGGGTAGAACTTTGTGAAGTCAAGAATGATCTGGAGGCTAAATGAATCCCAGGTAGGAAGGGCTTTTAGCCTTCCTCTGCTAACTGGCATCTTCATATGCCATCCAGAGACTGCCCCACCTGGGGATTCATCCCATATACAGTTACCAAACCCAGATACTATTGTGGATGCCAGGAGTGCTTGCTGACAGGAGTCGGATATAGCTGTCTTGTAAGAGGCTCTGCCAGGCAAGTCAGGGAAGTTTGATTTCTTCCAAAATTCATTAGTTGAATCCAAAGGAATTATGTCCATTGGCTGCAGAGGTGGGAATCTTTTATTTTTTTAATTTACTTTTTTTATACTTATTCACTTTACATCCTGCTCACTGCCCTGCACCTGGTCACCCCCTCCCATAACCCATTGCCCTCCCCCTTCTGTTCTCCTCTGATCAGGTGGGGACCCCTCTGTGTAACCCCCGACCCTGGCACTTCAAGGCTCTGCAAGGCTAGGTGCTTCCTCTACCACTGAGGTCAGACAAAGCAGGCCAGTTAGAAGAAGATATTTCATGTACAGGCAAGAGCTTTTGGGATAGCCCCCATTCCAGGTGTTCTGGACCCACAGAAAGACCAAATTGGCTATCTGCTACATATGTGCAGGATGGCCTCGGTCCAGTCCATGTATGTTCTTTGGTTGGTGATTCAGATTTTGAGAACCCCAAGGGTTCAGGTTAGTTGACTCTGTTGGTCTTCCTATGGAGTTCTCCTATTTTCCATAAAAGTCCCAAAATTTCATCTATTCTTTGGCTGTTGGTGTCTGAGTCAGCTGCTTGGTGGAGCCCCTCAGAGGACAACATGTTGCTTTCTGCAAACATAACAGTGTATCATTAACAATGAGTATTAGTGGTTGATTCTTGTCCATGGGATGTGTCTCAATTGGGCCTGTTATTCGTTGCCATTCCCTCAGTCTCTGCTCCATTCCATGTCTGTATTTCTTGTAGACGGGATAAATTTTAGGTTGAAAGTTTTGTGGGTGGGTTGGTGTCTCTATCACTCCACTGGGGTTACTGCCTGACTAGAGAAACAGAGAATCTTGTGGAAATCACTTGCATTGCCTGGAACTCAGTAAATTATACTATATCTGCTTCAAAATTCTCTTGTAAGTCTCTGTTGATATAACTTTTATGAAAGTGGTTTATGAACAGTAAAAAGCTCACCCACTGCAAGCTTAAACATCAGGTATTCAACCATTCGTTTCAACACTCTTTAGTTATTGGGTAAAAAGATAGTTTTGTATAGAAGAGTGAGTGTTTGTGCATAGTCATTAAGTTCTAAGTGAGAACGCTGGGCTGTTTAACTCATTGTAGTATTTGATTATGAACTAAAGTATCTAATGCGACACAGTTTATATACTTCCTCTAACCTCAAAAAATTAGGGATGTCTCAATCATTTCTCAAATTTCAAGTTGCCTGTCCACTTGAAAAATTCAAGTATCTTAGGTTTGTTAAACAACAAAAAAGATGTGTGTGACAGAGTCTATTAAAGTTTTTCAAGTCCTTAGTCAATCTTGCTTTTCTTCTGTGCTTTCTCATGAATATTCTGAAAATGTTTCATGTGCTTAACAGAATGGAATATTTAACAGAATGGAATATTGTAAATGGGGGGATAAGTTCCACAGAGATAAGAATCTCTCCTGCCTTATGAAAAAAAAGGTAAGCCATCTCTTTCACTCAGGTGTGTTTTTCTTAGCGGCGACATTTTAAATTTGACCTGAAAGCAACTTATTTTATCTGGAAGGAAAGTTGGTTTAGGTTTAAATTTTTTTATATGATAATGTTAAGTAATAATTATGTCCAGGATATTAACCAGTTCAGAGCCATATAGTTTCTTCTTTTACCTTCAGATGAAAAAATAATTAACAATCATTGTGAGAGTTTTAAAAGCTGGTGTATCAGGTTTCCAAGCACAGCACCCCACCTGGGCAGCATTGGGTTGGTTTAGATAACTCACGTGTAAAGCATAACCAGTGTATGCCTTTGTGGAACAGAACTGCCAGTCTTCTGTCCTCTGTGGGTATTTGAATACACCAACACAACGTTCACTCCCAATCTACAAAAATAACACTGCATTCCAGCAAGTTCTAACATCTGTGTTTATGTAACATGTGTCTGTGCTATGCTTGGTTGAACAGTGGGAGATAGAAGTTAAACCGCAAAGTCTTACATCTTGAACATCTCCCAGAACTGAGAAGAAAAATTTGTCTTGCCCTGCATTCCATCCTGTTTGGCAGAATGCAAGACTGCCTGGCTGAGAAGTTGGGTTTAATCAATGAACAGAGGCTTTCTTACTATGCATCATTTGCTGAGCACCTTGCCAACTAATCTGTGTGCTCCTCTCTGCCAGCCCTGACTCTTGCTCCCTGCTTTTGTTGCTCTCAGTCTTTTCCAGCTGTGTCAACTGCAGGACTCCAGATGTTCTCAATTGCTGGTAGATTAGCAGTGTGATGAACACCTAAAAGAGCTGCCAAGAATGCCTGGGAAAACACAAGGCTTCCGGAGGGCATCAGGAGCTGACAGAGATGGTCAATTTTCTCTCTCACTAATATTATGTCTTAAACATCATACAGAGAGATGGGGAGAAAGGTCAGTCACTAGTGTGCTTGCTATGCAAACATGAAGACCCGAGTCTGATGTCAAGAACCTCACTCCTAAGCATAGTGGTAAATACACTAAGATGATCGATTCCTGCAGCTTGCTGGTCAATCAGCCTGGCCTACTCAGAGATCTCTAGGCCATGGGAAAGACCCTATCTAAAAAATAAACTCTCTCTCTCTCTCTCTCTCTCTCTCTCTCTCTCTCTCTCTCTCTCTCTCTCTCTCT
>BDUI01004834.1:33461-44354 GCA_002335545.1 Apodemus speciosus
AGTCTTTCACCTCCCAGGTGTCTGGTACATTCTGGAGGGTCCCCCCAACTCCTACTTCCTGAGGTTGCCTATTTCCATTCTTCCTGCTGACCCTCAGAGCTTCAGTCCTTTTTCCCCACCCAATACCAGATCATGTTTGCCTCTTCCCCCMTCCCCATCCCTTTTCACACCCAAGTGCTTCCCTCCCTCCCCCCTTGTGATTGCTTTCTTTTTCCTCYCAAGTGAGACTGAGGTGTCTTCACGTGGGTTCTTCAGCTTGTTGAATTTTTTGAGTTCTGTGGACTCTACCTTGGGTATTCTGTACCTTTTATTTGGCTAATATCCTCCAGATTGATTTCCAGAGTGGTTGTACCAGGTTGTAATCCCAACAGCAATGGAGGAGTGTTCCTCTTTCTCTACCATCTCTCCAACATGTGTTGTCACCTGAGGTTTTGATCTTAGCCATTCTAAATGGGGTGAGGTGTAATCTCAGGGTCACTTTGATTTGCATTTCTCTGATCACYGAGGACTTTGAACATTTCTTTAGGTGCTTCTAAGCCATTAGTGATTATATCCTGTTTATTGATTAGGTTATTTGAWTTTTTTGGTGGTTAGCTTCTTGAGTTCTTTATAAATTTTGGATATTAGCTCTCTATCGGATGTGGAGTTAGTGAAGATTTTTTTCCCAATCTGTAGGTTGCTGATTTGTCTTATTGACTATGTGTTTTGCCTTAAAAAGCTTTCCAGTCTTTAGTGAGAAAASTAGTGTTGAACAGATTGGAAGTGGAAGAAGACCACTAAGGCGAATAAAGTTAAAATGCCAGTTCTGTGTTCATTAAAAAAAATGCTTCAAAGTTTGTTAAAAATATTGTGGAAAACAAACAAATGAACACCCAACAAGTATTGCCTTAAGATCGCCAAGAGCCAAGATCTAGGAGAATCTGTGCTTCTGTGCATTGTAATATTGGCAAACATAATTGTTTTTGTCTTGTCCAAGTTTTCTTACATTAAAATCTGGGGCTTTGAACTTGATTGATTGGGACTCAGCAAACTGCCTTTGTAGCAAGAATGCAGCTAAACACAATGGGCAAATGAATGGGTGCAGTCATATTTCAATAAATCTTTATTTATAAAAAACATTCATGGTATACTTATCTGAGCATCGGGTTTCGGCTTCTAAATCTGAGTGACAGGGATTCTTGGAGTTCCTGCATGAGCTGCTTCATCTCCTTCACATCACAGTCCACAGTGACTGCAGTCACAGGCAAGAAGTTTACACTGCATACAGCAATACACCATGGCTGGCCACAAGACTTCAGGTCAGCTGGGTTGTGAGATAAAGTATGTGTGTGTTTATTTGCATACCTTGGGAACTCTGGGGTTCTCTTTTGCATACCCCACATACATTCATTCCCTGATTGCTCTCAAGCCTCTGTAAAAACTCTTTTGAGGTCAACAGTAGAGGTATAAGCAGTGGGCAGAATCACCAAAGACTTCCTAAAAGGCGCAGATTTGAAATGGTTTATTGTCATCGGCACTCTTCTCCCATAGATGTCTCACAGTCTGGTCCAAGATGAAGAATGCAGGAGGATAATTTATACACGCTGAGGTCATGATAAGAGTTCAGATAAAGGATTATATAACCTGTAGAACTGGGGATTTTGTCTTTTGAAATCACTCTCCCTCAGCCCAGTTGTCAAAGGGTCTGTCACAACAGGACTGCGGCTGAGTTTTGAAATCTGTGGCTGCCTAATCACCCCGGAAAGCCACTTGATCAGATGTTTTCTAAGGCCCTTGCAACCGGGACTCAATCAAATGGAGGCTTGTATTTCCGAAAGCACTGTGCGCTCACAAGGTCCTTCTAAGCCGAGAGCCAGCAGGCTGACCGGAGCCTTGATGGAAATTCCAGTGTTTGCTCCCACACAGAGCTCTGACCTGTTTCTCCTCCCCYACTCCTCCACCTCCTCCTCGGACCACTCCTGTTGGTACCAAGCCATCAGGTACCCATGGAGGGAAGTTGATGACAACTATCAGTAGGCACAGCTGGACTGAAACCAACTCATTTCACACTGCACTGGCTTGTAATCAAATGGTACTGTGTGCTTTATTAATTTGCAATTGCCCCCCCTCCTTTTATTTTCTTTTACTCATAGGTCACTTAAAAATTCCTTGATTGTACAGCAGTGGGGAATAATCCTTCTCTAAAATATGTGGCTGCTTCATTATGCAACTGCTCTGCTCAGCATCTTGGGGGCATTTCTCATAAATATGTAATGCTGCGTCTTAAAATTGATATTTGGGGGGGGGATTTTTCTTTTCACATTGAAGGAAGCTTTTAATTGTGGCATAATGACTAGTCCCGTCGCCATCAATATCCCTGGGTCAATAGCATACTAAAAGGTAGTAACGGTGGGTCCCTGCTCTGGCTCTGCCGTAGTTGGGAGAAGGGTTGATGCAGCCTGGATAAGAGGTCTCATGAAAGCTGAGCTCAGCACAACCCTGGCGGCCACCGAGAAGCCGCATTCATCATCCGCCTTGCTAATGTAATGTGAATTTCTTTCAGAAGTCCAGACATTTAAGTTGTCAGCATGTGATTAATTTGTAGGCTGCTTTAAGTGGGCATGGAGTCCCATGCAGGCTTGGATCTGGGGGAGGAAGAAAAGAGGACACAGACCTAGAAGTGGTTTTTATTAATAGATACCAGTTAGATCCAAATTTCTTTCCTATTCTACAAAATTCCAAAAAAAATTAGAGAGAATTGTAATATTACCCATTACAGCATACCCTAGTATCATGGCTGGACTTAAACCATGTATCAAGTAGGTGTGTGTGTGTGTGTGTGTGTGTGTGTGTGTGTGTGTGTGTACATGAGTGTGAAAGTACAAATTTGTTCACATTACCTTTAATATATATGGCAGTTGACTTGTGAGTAGTTCCTGGTGATACTATCAAAGTGGTTACTTCTTTCCCTTTTTATTAGTTATCTTTTGCCCCATTAACTTGTTAAAGCTTTAAGTATGAAAATTGCATTTATTGCTTGTATGCTCACATGTATGCATGTGCTTGGCATGCATTCCTGCCCTGGAATGTGCCTGCAGATATGCAAATCCACCTTGGGCGTTCCTGGGACAGAACTCTGACTGTCAGGCTTCTGCAGCCATCTTGCTGTTCCTTTTATAGCTTATTTGACAGCAGAACCTCTTTCAAGTTAAAAGAGAATCGTGTTAGACCATACTCTGGGCTTTAACATACACCAACATGGTTCAGAGAGTAAAAGACCAAGCTAGTCAAAATTCCAGCAATGTGCTCAAAGGGCCAGGGACTGGAACTTCAGAAATCATAAACCAAAAGCAAATCCTTGCTCCTGAAGCTGGTCACCTCCAGTATTTTGTTATAGCAATGGAAAACTGATGTACTGTGTATTAATGACTAGGTAGAATGGTCCCATTTAGCTATCATTATCTAGCTCACTGCATTGCTCATTTCTCTGGCCTTAACTTTGCGGTCTTTCTCTCACTGTGTGTCTGTTCCTTTTGTCAAACCTCTTTTTATTGTGCATCAGTTTACTTTCTTGTTTGGCATCTGCCTCCCTCACCAGAGTCACTTGAGGAGGTCAAGGCTTGTGCCCATCTTGTGCTTGCTGCTGAATAAACATGAGGCGATGAAAGGACTGCGTGCTAACATCCCTGCGGAAGGACTCACGGTTCCTTGAAGCAACTTAGAGTCTTGATCATGACACGTTTATGGCAACATTTTTTAAAAGCTTGTCTGCACTTTTCTGTGTCTTTTTCTTGAGACAGGTTGAGGGAAAGCACACGGTGCTGTGTTGAAGAAATGTTTTTCACTGGAAAGAAGGTAAAATACCCAGAGAAAAGTGCTAAGGGCATATAATAGCTACAAACTCCTTTCATATTATTTAATGTAGCCTGTCCTGTTCTCAGGGCAATAGAAGAGATAATATCTGTACAAGAACAACCCTCACCAATTATATATTCRTACATTTGCATTTTTATTGAGGTGTATTTAATGTATAATAAAATGTATGAGTATTAAGGGCTCACCATTCCTATTTTAATTAATAACTGGATACTTAAAGCTGGGTCTTCCTCAGATCTATAAAAGCCAGAAGAAAATGGCCTTCAATGTTTAATTACTTTTTATAGGTTTCAACGGAATTCCTATTCATGCTTAAAAAATAAGTAGAATATGAGAAACCTCAACAAAAAAAGAATGTGGAAAAAATCACACAACAGAGCATCCACCTGTCTCAATTCTCTTTCTCTYTCCTTTTCTCATTCTCTCTCCTCTCTCTCTCCCTCTCCTTTCTCTCTCTCTGTCTGTCTCTCTTTTTCTGTGTGCATGTATGCATGCATGTGCTCACTCACATGCATATGTGGATACACATGTGTGTGTGTGTGTGTGTGTGTGTGTGTGCACAAGGAGGCCTGATGGTTATTGTGTGACACTATCCCTGGTGAGTCAATTTATCCTTGATAGGAAACTGATGACAGACCAAACTAAGCATACCAACAAAGTCCAATGTGGTGGGCTAATGAGCTTTATTGAGGTTAATTGTAGGTGTAGAAATGACTCAAAGACWGCTGCCTCTCTAAGGTCCACCCCAGCAAGAGTGAGTTGTCACCCACAACTGCTGACAATATGCAACGCATGGCCCAGCCTGCAGGCAGCCCAACAGGTTGAAGAGTGTCCTTCCAGGCGCCCAGTTCTTCTGCTCCCTTGCCAAGCATCTTAGCTGGTCTCCAGCTTTCTGCCTCTTCCAGGAAGTCTGTTGAATCTCAGCCTTTTCCAGGCAGCTTAGCTCCTCTGCCTTGTCAAGGCATCTCTGCTTTTTGGAGGCTCTCTCCGCAGTGTATTATGGGGGAAGTAGCAGGTCCAATGAACCTGGTCAGTTTCACGGACTTTCTGGGGGCTTCCTGAGCTAGAGGAGCTTCGCTACAGGATGGAGTGTCCAACTCCCCTTCAAACGTCCTGTCTTAGAAACGAAGAAACGTCCTTCCTAAGACGGAGATACTTTACCGCTGAGGAGACTGCCTCACAGTGTTGTCAGCATCAGGTGTCCTCCTCAGTCATTTGCTGACTTATTAATTTTTCGAGACAGGCTAGCTCACTGAACCCGGAGCTCACTGATTCAACCATAATGACTATCTTTCAGCCTCAGGGATCCCCCATGTAAACATCCCTCTTTTTAGCCAGTGCTGGCATTACAAGTATGTACCTGTTTTTTATGTGGGAGGGGGGTATCAAAACTCAAGTCCTCATGCTTGTGTGACAAGTACTTTATTACCTGAGCGCTCTCTCTCTCTCTCTCTCTCTGGCTATTGTCTCAACTCTGAAAGTTCAGGTACCATTCCTGGACTTCTCTATGGCCTGTATCTTTAATCCTTTTAGATGTGTTCATATAAACCCTATATATAGATGATTGTCAAATCTAGTAATTCTTACTCTGACCTCCTCCCATCATCTTGATCATTCGATGAAACAACATCTGCTTAAGTGGATGTCATAAATATAGAAACTTTGACTTTTTGTTTAGCAAATACTCTCTATCCAGTAACTATATCACTACCCACCTGGAGACACAATCTAAAGAGATGGCATTTCTCCTTGAACAAAGGACAGCAAACTATCAAAGGTACCCACGCTAGTGAGTACTCAACCCCCCTTTTTTCCATTTAAGTTCTTCTTTTTGTACTTTTTATTAGATATTTTCTTTATTTATATTTCAAATGTTATCATCCCCTTTCCTGGTTTTCCCTCTGAAAACCCCCTATCCCTTACCCTCACCCACCCACCCACTCCCACTTCCCTGTCCTGGCATTCTTCTACATTGGGGCATTGAGCCTTCACAGGACCAAGGACCTCACCTCCTACTAATGTCCAACAAGGCCATCCTCTGCTACATATACTGCTGGGAACAACAATATGATCCAACCAGTACCCCTAGAGTTCCCAGGGACCAAACTACCAACCAAAGAGTACACACGGAGTACTCAACCCTTAATGGGACATCTAATGAACTACCCACACCCAAGGCTCAGGGGCATCATAGGAGAAGAGGTGGAGTGAGTAAGCAGAGAGGATAGGAAGGAGTGCTATGAAATGCGGTCTTTGGATCACAACATGGCCATTGCATTCACGAGCTCACAGCAACTACATAGACACAAGACCTGGATAAGATCAAGGCAGTGGAACTCTCAGTACAGAAGAGCAGCTGATAAGGCTCCACCCTTAGCTGAGGAGCAGTTGGCAGTTAATAGCTACTAGAGGAAAGATAGTCACTTTTCTTTAGTGTTGTGAGCACTGGTAAGCAGCCCTTGTGGATGGACAACACCCATGCACACAAGAGTTACAGTAACAGGACTCAGTGAGTTGCTAACAACAGTAAAGAAGAGAGCATGAAGTCGAAGTTAGGAGGGAGATTTTCAGGAAGGGGTATGATGGGAATTGGAGTGCACTGGAGTAGAGGGTGGTTGTGACCTAAATCCATTGTAGGCATATATGAAATTATCAGAGAACAAATAAATATATTTGAAAATAGCATTCAAGTCAGGAAAGAACTCTGCTTAATACAGTGAGAGTTAAAAAAAATTCAAGAAGATAACCAAATATGTTATGTACAAGAAATAAGTGACTGTCAAGCAGAGTAGTGGAGGGAAGGGGTTTTCACTGCTGGGGCAGTGTGTCAGGTAGGTTCACACCTCCATATGCTTCCCTCTCCTCCTCTCTCCCAATGTTCAATTCTTCAAAACCATCTGTCTGACTGATTCTACTTATTGCGAGTACTGGGCACTTTATTGAGGTCTTTTTACACTAGACATCCTGGGGACAGGCCAGCCTAGATCTGTGGCCTTTGGGTCAAGTAACTCTGAGCTGTTTTCTGCAGCTGGGTTTGGGCTAGCTCCACAGGGACCAGACCTGGGCAGCCCCATGTGGCTCCATTGCTTAGAAGCCTCACACATAGGTCAGTGCTCCATGCTAGTCAACTGGAAATTCATTGCAACTAACTTTGGAACGAAAGAATTCTGCTCCATTTTTCATTTCTGCTATTTTACTGAAAATGGTGAGCAGAGCTAGGGTCCTTTAAGACATTAGCTGCATCAGGCAACAGAAAGACCAAGGGGACTGGAGAGGATTTTGCTTGGCATTCAGCACACAAGAGCATAAGCAGAGGTCATGCATATGGCTTAGGAGATTGATCCATAAGATTATGTCTACAGATCAGGCTGTTTTGGTTTTGGTTTTGCATGAGTGGGCATTTGTCTTTCCGTTTGTCTTTCTGTGACTGACATCTTCCAGTTCACATATTTTACATGTCTGTCAATATTGCTGCAAATGATAGGAAATCTTTAATGGTATTCCATTGTGTGAAATGTGTATCATATTTCATTCATTCATTCAGTTGGTCAGTCAGTCATTTACTCACTCATTATTCTAGATTTATTCTATGTTTTGGCTATTGAGAATAATGCTTAATTAAACATGAGAGTGTAGCCATTTCTGTGACTTATCGGTTTCATTTCAATAGTATAGTTGCTGGATCATATGAATGTTTGATTTTTCAATTTCTTGAGGAACTAGAGAAGCCTAAATATAGCCCACTTACTGCATTGACATAAAGTGGGACGTATTTAAAGCAATTCTCTCTGTGATCATCTATGGAGGGAAGAGATTGTTCCCTTCATATTTTGGGGCAGGGAATTAGTACAACCAATTTAGTATTTTTCCTTACTTAAACTTACACATTCTACCTATATTACACCTGAGCATTTATCTTAGGGAAATAAGTGTCTGTAGAGAATGATCTCATCAAAATGTTACGTTTGTGGAAAACTTCTCTTCCACAGAAAACTAACATAAATAATACATTTACTTCATCTATATGTATACTAACATAAATAATGCATTTATGTCGTCTATATGTATGTATATATGTGTACTTTCAATAGTGTATGGCAGAATAGAAGAATATATATTAAAAATTCAAATAGTGATTGGTGGGATGATAGGCAGCTTTGAAATTTGCAATGAAAAACTAATAGATAAACTCTATTTGAGCAGTTTGAAAGGTCAGTTACAGAAAAGGGAAGTGGTAGAAAAAGAGTCTGAGTAAGGGGTAAGTGAGGAAACGGGTGTAATGTCCTTCAAGATGACCTTCCACGGTCCCCCCAGTGACTCACTCCCAGGAGCAAAGGAGAAGAGGACAGGTTCCTTTCAAGTCACCTAGTGAAATCCCACCGCAAATCCCACCAAGCTTGGAAAAGGCTTTTGAGTGTTAGATCAGTTGTTTTACTTGTAGGACATACTTTGTGACAATAATATAAAAATGCATATGGAATATTTCCATATAGAAAATTGTTTCATGTCATGATTTATAGTAAAAGAATAGGGGAATATCCTGAAAGATTAAAAGTTTCTGAAAGTTTAAGAAGAGTATGGTGCTAAATGATGGTTTATTCAAGTAGTCACCTAAAATTCTATATCCTGGGCTGGAGAGACAGCTCAGTGATTAACAGCACTGGCTGTTTTTCCAGAAGACCTGGGTTTGGCTCTCAGCATTTACATGGTGGTTAACAGTTGTCTGTAATTCCAATTTCAAGGCATCTAATACCCTTATCTGGTCTTTGAGGGCAGTGGGCACACACATTCATACACATAAAGTAATAAATAAATGCTTTAGAATACCTCGTATTCAGAGCATTTTAGAATATAGTGACAGGATCAATATTATAAAACTTTAAGCCTATGAAACATATCCTTCTGGGTTTTTCTAGAAGGTAGAATGGTGACTGATCAAAGATGCACACATTTTAATTGTCTGAACCTATGGCTGTATGGTCTAAGGAATTATAAAAATGTAATTAAGGTTAAGGACTTTGAGGTAAATGTTTATCTCAGATTAATTGTAAACAGAGGGATTGTTTGAATGGTGGATGAATCGTCTCACTGTGTTTAGAGAGAACAATTTCTGGATGGACAAAGAGTTGTGCATGTTGATACAAGCCAGGAATCCTGGTACTTGGGAAGTTGAGGCAGCAACATGGAGAATTTAAAGACATAACTATTATGTAGTGGGCTTGAGGCTAGCCTAGACTGCATGAGTCCTGTCCCCCAAAGCTAAACTAAACCAAACAACAACAAAAGAGATAGAGCACAATCCTCCAAATGTAGGTACCCCCTAAATTCTCACAAAACAAACCAAGAAACAAACAGAGAYGAAACATGTTCTAGACTCTCCATAAAGGAATATAGACATGATGACATCTGGCTTGTGTTTGACTCTTGACCTACAGAGCTGTAAGATGATGAATGCTTCTGGTAATTTGTCATAAAAATAGAGTTAATGCTCATGAAAAAGATGGGGAAGAAGAAAAAGAGTGAGAAAAATAAAGGAAGGGATCTAAGATATCTGGATGTACTGTAGAGTCTAGAAAACCATCTGTTACAGCTGAACTTCCATTTTGAGTAAAAGAATAGCAAGGACTAAATAGCGAGGGCTAGAGAGACAGACAGACAGACACATACATAGAAACATAGGCAGGCAGATAGAACAAAGTATAAAATCAGATACTCTCAAAATATCCAGTAGAAACTGGGGAAGCCTTGTAAAAGCAGTCAGCTGGGGTTCCTAAAAGAGAGAGTCCTGGGCAGAGTAATGTTGCCTTGTGTGAAACTTCCAAGGAATAGACTTGCCATAGATAATTTCAACAAAAGAGTTGCTTACAACATGAAGCTAAAAACAATAGAGGAAGCTGAGACAGCCAGTGTTGAGTGTGACTAAACTTTCCAGCTTCTCTGTTTAATTGTAGGCACCTTCATATCACAGGGTAAAAGACAATTGATTTACCTTCTAGCTGTTCTGGTGGGCACAGATTTTTTTCCCTTGGTATTCTGATGCTTTTGTCTTTCCTTACTACTGGGTCAGGAGGACAAGGGTTCCTGTAGGACACTTTGGGACAAAGGTGCTTGGGCCTGAGATGAGGCAGGGCAACCACATTTTCAGGGGCAGCTTTTTAGAAAGCACAACTAACTCACAACAATTTATCAACACAGCATGCATTCCATGAGTATATGAGGAGAAATGGCTGGACTGCAAGTCCCGACAGATGGGTGAGTGATGGGGCTTGCAAGGTGGCAAAGGATGAGGGGATGGAACACAAAATGTTAGTTTCTGGGCCATGCTAGTGTCTTGTCCCTTAGTCTCTTCTGTCAGGATCTCAATGCTTTGTGACTCTCTCACAAAATTATCTAACCCTGGAGGATGAAAGAGAGGAGCTTTGCTTATTCCCAGGGGAGAAAGGGCTCTAAATCTAGTGAGTGACAAGTAGGACAGAAGATGATGATGTGAAACATGATGCTTAACTTATGCAGGATCCTCCTTTTTCTATCTCTTCATAAAGTTATGATAATGTACAATTTTAATATCTATAACTAATTTGAAATCAGAGAGGAATCCAAGATTAGGTTTCTTTTTTCATTTTTAGAATTGATTTTTGTAATTATAAAATGGGCTCCCTCAGAGCCTAGATTTGAAGTAGCACATCAAGAAGAGATTTGCCTGTGGTCCATCTCCCCTTCCTGAGACATGAGAGGACTGTCAAAAAGAGAAATAGCTGATCTCCAGTTGATCCATCAGTGTTTGAGGATATTATCTGGTGAGAGGAAAGAGAAGGGACAAGAGTAGCAGGGACAGTCAACACTAAGGCATGGTCTTACACACTCTTTGTAAATAGGTGAGTTCTTCTGAAAGGGATGAATAGCAACCGTTTTGTTGTTTCATTTAATGCTGCTTTTTAAAACAAGGTCTCAATATGTACCCAAGGCTAGACTTCAACTCAAGGCCTTTTTGCCTAGGCCTCATAAGGGTTGGGATTTAGGAGGGTTCTATTACACTTG
>BDUI01004835.1:44296-66454 GCA_002335545.1 Apodemus speciosus
GGGAATCCAGAAAAAGGGAAATGAAATGTAAATAAAGAATATATCCAATAATAAAAAAAAACTTATTGAAGAACAGGTAAGTGAAAAATTGTTAAGATTTCTTGGCAAATTCTCTTAGCATTGTCAGGTGCTTGTTGATAAGAAGACCATGAAATCTTTAGAGAAAATATTGGATTGGCCAAGCCTATTTTGTTCTACTTCAACACCCCCACGATGGACATTATTGTGTCCTCCTAAGTCAGGTTTCTTTCTGAGTCAGTGACTTGCAGGCATATTATAGCAGCAATATGGAACAGCCTACAAGGATGGAACAACATGGCTATAGCTATGATGTGAGGGACTCAAAATTAATCCCTTTGAATTGATCCAGTAGGTCAAATCATTGGCTCAATAGTTTTCTGAGGCCAGGAGGACTAATTAAACAAGCTTTTATATCAGACATTGTTGGCAGTTTGTTGGCTTAAAAATTGAAATATGGATCTCTCTCAATAAATGTTGATGCCCTTATGTTGGCAGACATTGCATTTCCCATGCCTATTAGTAAGGACATTAATGTTGGAGCTGCTCTGGCCATCTGGGATTGGTGTAGAAATCCCAAGTGTGCCCAGTCTCTTTCTCCAAAATAATAGTAGACCTGAGGGAATAGATGTACCAAAAACAAAAGTCAGAAGTTTAAATGACCACAAAGGACTGATAGAGAGTTAGTTTCAATGATTAAGCAAACCAAGTGCCCTTTGGAGTTACTAAATAGTAAGGGGAAAGTCCTGCTTTTAACATATATACATTATAGTACTGAAGGTACGAAGACTCTAATATCTTATATCATCCTGTATATAAGCAGAGGACTTATCCTTGCTAGTTTGGGGAGAGGGTTTAACATTTTGTTGATTTCCGTTTTAAATTAATTGATTTATGTTTTTACACTGCAGATTTTATTCTCCCCTCCAGTCCACACTCTAAGTTCCACGTCCCATACATTCTCCCCACCTCCTGTCTCCATAAGGATGTCCCCATCCCCAATCCACCTAACCTCAAAACTCCCTGGGGCCTTCAGTCTCTTGAAGGATAGGTGTATCATCAATAGTGTTTGAAAGATCTTGGAGGTTCAGATTAATTGATACTGCCGGTCCTCCTACAGGGTTGCCCTCCTCCTCAGCTTCTTACAGTTCTTCTCTAATTCAGCCACAGGTGTCAGCAGCTTCTGTCCATTGGTTGGATGAAAATACCTGCACCTGACTCTTTCAGTTGCTTGTTGGGTTTTCAGGAGTGTGGTCATGCTCGGTCTCTTTCTGTGAGTGCTCCATAACGTCACAAAAATAAGCTGATCAAATAAGCTGTGATGACACTAAAATTTATATGGCCACAATATATACATTGTAGGACAAGAGGATCTTTATAGAGCCATAAACATTCTCTCACATTGCAAAGATGCTAGAGAAAATGCAGAGCAAACACTGGTTCCTTACAAGTCATTAAATGATCCAATATTCACATTCAAAGACATCAACAGTCAACAGAAACATGAATTTTGGACAGCAATGTGCTTTTTGAAACTCAAGTACTACAGATTGTATTGTTGCAAAATAACAACAACACTCCTATCATCCATCACCTCAGATTGGAGAGTTTCCTTATATTGTTTAGCTACAAAAATCTGTGCACAAAAACCGTAAAACCCCTGATGCTTTTTTAAAACATCCAAATTATTCATAAAAATCCATAAGACCCTTGTCTTAGTCAGGGTTTCTATTCCTGCACAAACATCACGACCAAGAAGAAGTAAGTTGGGGAGGAAAGGGTTTATTCCACTTACAGTTCCACACAGCTGTTCATCACCAAATGAAGTCAGGACTGGAACTCAAGCAGGTCAGGAAACAGGAGCTGATGCAGAAGCCATGGGGAGATGTTCCTTACTGGCTTGCTTCCCCTGGCTTGCTCAGCCTGCTCTCTTATAAAACCCAAGACTACCAGTCTTGAGATGGTACCACCCACAAGGGGCCCTCTCCCCTTGATCACTAATTGAGAAAATGCACCACAGCTGGATCTCATGGAGGCACTTCCCCAACCGAAGCTACTTTCTCTGTGATAACTCCAGCCTGTGTCAAGTTGACACACAAAACCAGCCAGTACAATTGACCTTTTGTCAACCTGACACACAAACACATCAGTATTAAGCCTCAAACCTTACCTTCTTATTCATGCCCAAGATCTAAATAATGTTAAAAGTCCCACAGTCTTTACATATTAAAAGTTCAATCCCTTTCAAATGTCCAATATCTTTTAAAATTCAAAGTCTCTTAACTGTGGGCTCCACTAAAATACTTTATTCCTTAAAGAGGGAAAAATATCAAGGCACAGTCACAAACAAAAGCGAAACTCAAACTCCAATGGTTCGATGTCTGGGATCCAACTTACTATCATCCGGACTCCAAGGGCTTGGGTCACTTCTCCAGCTCTGCCCTTTGTAGCACACACCTGGTCTTCTAGGCTCCAGCTGCCTGTACTCCACTGCTGCTGCTGCTCTTAGTGGTCATCGCATGGCACTGGCATTTCCAAAATACGCCTGTTTTCTGCTGTAACTAGGCTTCACCTATAGCCTCTCATAGGCTCTCTTCATGGTGCCAAGCCTCAGCTCCTTTGCATGACCCCTTCAGTCCTGGGCCATCAATTGTAACTTAGGCTGCACCTTCACCAGCCTCTCACAGTGCCGAGAGACTCAGCTGCTCTTCATGACCCCTTTATTCCTTCAAAACCAGTATCACCTGGGTGATTCTTACACAGTACCAAGTCCAGCCACAGCACAAAATACAACCATGGCTGTCTCTGAAACACAGCTACTGTGCTCTCAGAAAACACTTCCCAGAAGATTTCACCTCAGTGATGCTGGTTTCTTCTTAATCACTGCTAATTTCTTAGCTCCAGCTAACCAGCATCAATAGTCCCAATAACACAAAGGTTCACTTCAGTGTTTCTGGTATCTTGTTAATCACAGCTGATTCTTCAGCCCCAGCTAACCAAAACCACAGAATCTTCATAATTGAAACAAGGCTCTG
This sequence comes from Apodemus speciosus, assembly GCA_002335545.1. Classification (NCBI taxonomy): domain Eukaryota; kingdom Metazoa; phylum Chordata; class Mammalia; order Rodentia; family Muridae; genus Apodemus; species Apodemus speciosus. Next base: position 47,350 of record BDUI01004835.1, read on the forward strand.
ATAAGAGTCTTTAATCTCCCCTCTGAAATTTCACAAAGCCAGGCCTCCATCTTCTACACTGTTCTCAACATTATCTTCCAAACTCCTACACAACATTCGACAAAAGTCTCAACACTGAATGTACCATCTAGCCCAAAGTTCCAAAGTCCTTCCACAGTCCTCCCCAAAACATGGTTAGGTTGTCACAGGAATACCCCACTACACTGGTAACAATTTGTCTTAGTCAGGATTTCTATTCCTGCACAAACATCATGACCAAGAAGCAAGCTGGGGAGGAAAGGGTTTATTCCACTTACACTTCCACGCAGCTGTTCATCACCAAATGAAGTCAGGACTGGAACTCAAGCAGGTCAGGAAGCAGGAGCTGATGCAGAAGCCATGAGGAGATGTTCCTTACTGGCTTGCTTCCCCTGGCTTGCTCAGTCTGCTCTCTTATAGAACCCAAGATTACCAGCCCAGAGATGGTACTACCCACAAGGGGCCCTCCCCTCTTGATCACTAATTGAAAAAAATGCCCCACAACTGAATCTCATGGAGGCATTTCCCCAACTGAAGCTCCTTTCTCTGTGATAACTCCAGCCTGTGTCAAGTTGACACACAAAACCAGCCAGTACAACTCTCTCGTCACTCCCAGTACTAGATATTTCAGTATTCAGCATTCCAAAATAGAAAAAATGTTTCCTAAATTGGACTCGAGATGATATATAAGAGATCTTCCTTAAATCAGTGAAACAAACACAATCTTATACTTTCTCTTCAAAATAACCCCAAGGCCCAAGAAGTTTATTTATGAACACAACAGACAGAATCTGATAAATATTACCCCAAATGAGAGATGTTTTCATAACACATATACTCATAATTTTCTCAAATTCATCACAATCCCTTTCTTGGCTGCTTTTAAAATATTTAAAAATGTGTTGTTCTGGTTTTAACTGTAAAATACCTCTGTCTTAGTAAAGAAAAACACAGCTTCATAACCATACTGTGTAYCWTACTATTKTAGAAAATCTATKKTAGAGATTATCATGTTTATCTCAGACTTAATATTCAATATATTCTTTCCATATGCTATCAATGAATCCTATTAACAGTACCAAGAGCTTCATCGAAAATGGCCATATCCTATTTTTAAAACCTAAATTTTCTTATTTATTTAACATAAGTATCTTCTTTTGTTTTGTTTTTTTTGTTTTTTTTTTTGTTTGCTTGTTTGTTTTTGAGACAGGGTTTCTCTGTGTAGCCCTGGCTCTTCTAGAACTCACTCTGTACACCAGGCTGGCCTCACATTCAGAAATCGGCCTGCTTCTGCCTCTCAAGCGCTGGGATTAAAGGCATGCACCACCACTGCCTGGCTTCATAAATACCCTTTGAGGGGCTTCCAACAAATAATATTCCAATTCTCAATCTGAGACGAGCACATACTCATGCTTCCCCACATTGCTTACCCATAGATATAATGGTCCCTTATTCCATTCATCAGCTTGTGTTCTTTTATTTTATTTTTAAATTTTGGGTCATCTTTGGCTTTTTTTCTCCCTCCACTAAATTTATTTCATTGTTCTAAATTTTGAGGCCAGACTTCAATATTGATTTAAACAATTTTTAAAGCACTCAGGAGATAAAACAAAATGATTTTGAATGACTTTGAATTCTGTTGCTTCCCTGCACACATTTTTAATTGGAATAATTCTTCTTTGATTCCTTTATTACTTAAGATTCTAGTGCAAGTACTGTACAGAAATTTAAAGTTAATTGAGTGCCTGGTAATATTGTTTTGGTGTTTTAACGAGGATCATCAGGTTTAATTCCTACCTCCCATAACTGGCCTTCTCACTCCCTATACAAGATGTCAAAGCATTATAACCCACGGGAGAGACACTCCAGTGTTTATGAAAGGCTCTTAAAACTTCCTATGTTCTAAAGCCATGCAAACATGCCACGTCTGATCTGTTTCTCTCCTCTCCATATATGATGCATACTGAAATGGGAGTAAAGAAAGCCTCACTATGGGTCTCCATCATTTAGAATTCTCCATTTAGCTTTCTATGCCATCATGCTTTGGTGGGTTTTTGATTGTTGATATCTAATTTCTTGAGTTCTATATAAATTCTGGATGTTATCCATCTATTGGATATAGAATTGGTGAAGATCCATACATCAGTAAGCTGCTGATTTGTCTTATTGACAGTGTTCTTTGTCTTGCAGAAGCTGTTCAGTTTCATGATGTCCCATTTATCAATTATTTATCTGAAAACCTGAGCCATTTGTATTGTGTTCAGGAAGAGTTCTCCTGTACCAATTTGCTCAAGGACATTCCCTGATTTCTCTATTTGAGTTGATTTGTCTGGTTTTACATTGAAGTCTTTGAGTTACTTAGACTAGAGTTTTGTTCAGGATCATTAATGTGTTTCTATTTGCATTCTTCTACATGCAGATATGCAGTTCAACTTGTCCCATTTTGTTGAAGCTGTTTTCTTCTTTCCCAATAAATGTTTTGGATTCTTTGTCAAAAATTAGTTGTCTAGCAGTGTGGATTTATTTCTGGGTCTTCAGTTCCACTCCATTAATCACTATTTCTGTTTATATACCAAGATCACTTTTATTAGAATTGCTCTGTAGTACCCAGCTGAAGATCAGGGATGGAGACATCTCCAGAAGTGTGTACTCTTTGGAGGGTGGTTTAGTTGGGATGAATCCCCAGGTGGGGCAGAATCTGGATGGCCTTTCCTGAATTCTTTGCTGCACACTTTGTCTCTGTATCTCCTATCATGGGTATTTTGTCCCCCTTCTTAGAAGGTCCAAAGTATCCACACTTTGGTCTTCCTTCTTCTTGTGCTTCATGTTGTCTATGAATTGTATCTTGGGTATTCTGACCTTTGGGGCTAATATCCACTTATCAAATAGCCCTATTAAAATGGGGTAAAGAGTTTAAGAATTCTCAGTTGACGAATACTCAATTCCTGAAAAGAACCTAAAGAAATGTTCAACATCCTTAGTCACCAGGAAAATATGAATCAAAACATCTCCAAGATTCCACCTCACACAAGTCAGAATGGGTAAGATCAAAAACGCAGGTGTCAGAAGATACTGGCAAGGATGTGGAGAAAGGAACACTCCTTTCCATTGCTGGTGGGATTGCAAACTGGTACAATCACTCCGTAAATTCGTCTGGTGACTTCTCAGAAAAGTGGACACAGTACTACCTGAGGACCCATATATACCACTTCTGGGCATTTACCCAGAAAATGCTCCAACATGTAATAAGGACACATGCCTGACTATGTTCAGCAGCTATATTTATAATAGGCAGAAGCTGGAAAGAGCCCAGATGTCCCTCAACAGAGGACAGGATACAGGAAATGTAGTACATTTGTACAATGGAAAGATCTTATGATATCTTCAATTTCTTCATCAGAGACTTGAAGTTCTTGCCATACATGTTTTTCAGTTGCTTTTTTAAAGTCACACCATGATATTTTATACTATTTTTGGCTGTTGGGAAGGGTATTTATGAGCTGTAGGTGTTCTCTGGCAGAATTTTTGTGGTTGCTTATATACACTGTCAGATCATCTGAGAATAGTGATATTTTGACTTTTTCTTTTCTAATTTGTATTACCTTGTCGACATTTACCTGTCTTACTTCTCTAGCTAGAACATCAAGAACTACCTTGAACAGATAGAGAGACAATAGAAAAGCTTATCTTGTTATCAGTTTTAGTGAAATTGCTTTAAATTTCTCTTCATTTAATTTGATGTTGGCTATTCACTTCTCTTTTTTTTCTTTTTCTTTTCTTTTCTATATTCTTTGTTTACATTCCAAATGATTTTCCCTTTCCCGGTTCCCCCCTCCCCACAAGTCCCATAAGCCCTCTACCCTCTGCCCCTTCTCCAATCAACCCCCTCCTACTTCTCTGTCTTGGTAAGCCCCTACAACGCTGAATCAAGCCTTTCCAGGACCAGGGCCCTCTCCTTCCTTCTTCTTGGGAATGATTTGATATGTGAATTGTTTCTTGGGTATTCAGAGCTTCTGGGCTAATATCCACTTATCAGTGACTGTATTCCATGTGTGTTCTTTTGNTCTTCAATTTCTTCATCAGAGACTTGAAGTTCTTGCCATACATGTTTTTCAGTTGCTTTTTTAAAGTCACACCATGATATTTTATACTATTTTTGGCTGTTGGGAAGGGTATTTATGAGCTGTAGGTGTTCTCTGGCAGAATTTTTGTGGTTGCTTACATACACTGTCAGATCATCTGAGAATAGTGATATTTTGACTTTTTCTTTTCTAATTTGTATTACCTTGTTGACATTTACCTGTCCTACTTCTCTAGCTAGAACATCAAGAACTACCTTGAATAGATAGGGAGACAATAGAAAAGCTTATCTTGTTATCAGTTTTAGTGAAATTGCTTTAAATTTCTCTTCATTTAATTTGATGTTGGCTATTCACTTCTTTTTTCTTTTTTTTATTTTCTATATTATTTGTTTACATTCCAAATGATTTTCCCTTTCCCGGTTCCCCCCTCCCCACAAGTCCCATAAGCCCTCTACCCTCCAACCCTTCTCCAATCAACCCCTCCTACTTCTCTGTCTTGGTAAGCCCCTACAACGCTGAATCAAGCCTTTCCAGGACCAGGGCCCTCTCCTTCCTTCTTCTTGGGAATGATTTGAYATRTGAATTGTKTCTTGGGTATTCAGAGCTTCTGGGCTAATATCCACTTATCAGTGACTGTATTCCATGTGTGTTCTTTTGTGATTGGGTTACCTCACTTAGGATGATATTTTACACATCCAACCATTTGCCCAAGAATTTCATCAATTCATTGTTTTTAATTGCTGAGTAGTATTCTATTGTGTAAATATACCACATTTTCTGTATCCATTCCTCCATTGAAGAACATCTGGGTTCTTTCCAGCTTCTGGCTATTATACATAAGGCTGCTATGAACATAGTGGAGCATGTGTCCTTATTGCATTCCAGGGAAACCTCTGGGTATATGCCCAGGAGTGGTGTGGCAGGGTCCTCCAGGAGTGTCATGCCCTGTTTTCTGAGGAACTGCGAGACTGATTTCCAGAGTGGTTGTACCAACTTGCATTCCCACCAGCAGTGGAGGAGTGTTGGCTATTCACTTCTTGTATAATGACCTTATGTTTAGTTTTGTGACTTGATTCCCTGATCTCTCCAAAACATTAAAAAAAGAAGGGTTGTTGGATTTTGTATAAAGGCGTTTACAGCATAAAATGAGATGCTCATGTGATTTTTTTCTTCAGTTTGWTTATATGGTAGAGTATGTTGATAGATTTTTCTTTTAACATTAAAACATCCCTGCATCGCTGGGATGAAACCTACTTGATTATAGTGGAAGCTGTCTTTGACATGTTCTTGGATTTATTGAGTATTTTTGCATGAGTATACTTAAGACAACTTGCTGAAAATTTCTTTGTTGAGTCTTGTATGGTTTTATTATCAGAGTGAGTACGATTCATAGAATGAGTTGGATGGAGATTTTCTGTTTTTTTTTTTCATTTCTTTCTCCTTTATTTTTTGGACTATGTTGAAGAATATTAATGTTACAACTTCTTTGAGAGTTTGGAATAATTCTGCACTAAAATAACCTGGCCCTGGACTTTTGTTAGATCAGAAACTTTAATGACTACTTCTATTACCTTAGTGATTAAAAGACTGTTAAAGTAGTTTATATGATCTTGATTTAAATTTGGTAAGTGGTATCTGTCTAGAAAATCAACCCTTTCATTTATATTTTCAAATTTTGTGGTGTAATACCTTTTGAAGTATGACTTAATGATTMTTTGACTTTCTGCATTGTCTATGTCTCCTTTTTCATTTCCAGRATTTGTTTATTTGGATACTATCTGTTTGTCTTTCAGTTACTTTGGCTAAGGTTTTGTTTCTCTTATTGATTTTCAAAAAAACCAGATCTTTGTTTTAAATATTATGTTTACTAGATTTTTTGTTCATTTTTTTGGTTTATTAATTTCATCCCTTAATTTTATTATTTCCTGCCATCTACTTTTGGGAGTTTTTCCTCTCATTTTTCTAAAGCTTTCTGATATACATTTATTTATTTGTTCATTCATTCATTCATTTATTCATTCATTTGCTCATTTTACTGATGAAAGTAATCGATATATTTAATAACTTTAGAATTAGTTAGGAACTAACAGAATATAAACAAATACATTCTCAAGGCATTTTCATGCAAAAATTTAAATTGATGTGTCTCAAATTGGGGCAGTCACCTTAAGGCTGTTCCCTCAGACTGTGCTCTGTCTTTATCCCTGCATAATTTGTAGGTAAGACAAATTTTGTATTAAAGGTTTTTGGGGGTAGATTGATATCCCTTCCCTCCTCTGGAATTCCTGCCTAGTTGCAGGTGGTGGGCATTTTAATCCCTATAWCTCCCTCTGGTAGGAATCTAGGCTATGGTCATCCCTATTCTCCCATBTTTCTCTCTAGACTCAGGGAAAGAGCTAATCACCAGAGATGTCCCACTTGCAGATTTCTATTCTCACTCTGAGCCCACTCACATTGCCTCTCCCTTCACATGATCACCATCCCTRTTTGTCATTTATCTACTCTCTACCCAGTTTACTCTGTCCATCAACYTTTGATGAATATTTAGTTCTCYCCTTCTGAATGAGATTAATGTATCTTCCTATGGATTTTCTTTTCACACAGTTTCTGTGGATCATAGCAAGGTTGTTCTGCCTTTTATGTCTAAAATACACTTATAAGTGAGCACATACCATACAGCTTTTCTAGCTCTGGGTTATACCACTAAGGATCATATTCTGAAGTTTCATCCATTTTCATGAGGTCCTTTTTATAATAGCTGAGCAGCAGTCCATTATGTAGATATACAACATTTTCTTTCCTGATTCTTCATTTGAAGGCCACCTAGAATTTTCTAGATTCTGGGTATTAAACCAGATGCAAACATATTTGAGCAAGCGCCCCCAGGCTAGAGTAGGGAAGCTTTTTGGAGTCCACCCAAGAGTTCTTGAAGTAAAACTATTCCCAGATTTCCGATAAGCCACCAAAATGATTTCCAGAGGGGTGACACCAGTTTACAATATTACCAGCATTAGAGGAGTGTTCATTCAGCTCCATACTCTTGTAAGCATGTGGTATCACTTGAATTTTTGACCCTTGCAATTCAGATAGATGTGAGATTAAATCTTAGGTTTGTTTGGATTTGTATTGCCATGATGTCTAGGGATGTAGAAACACTTCTTAAAATGCTTCTCAGCCATTTGAGATTCCTCGTTTCAGAACTCTGTTTAGCCTTGTACCTCATTTTTAATTGTGCTATTTGGATTGCTAGTATCTAGTTTCTTGAGGTCTTTATCAATTTTTATATTCGTCCTCTATTAGATGTAGGGTTGGTGAAGAACCATTCTCAATCTGTAGGGTTCTGTTTCTTCCTATTGATAGTGTCCTTTGACTTATAGAAACTTTTCAGTTTCATGAGGTATTTTGGATAGTAACCCTCTGTCAGATGTAAGATTTGAGAATACTTTTTCTCAGTCTATAGTATGTCTTTTGTCCTATTGATAATGTCCTTTGCCTTACAGAAACTTTTCAGTATCATGAGGTCTCATTAATCAATTGCTGATCTTAGTGCCTGATCTATTGGTGGTCTGTTCAGGAAGTTTTCCCCTGAAGAAATGAGTTTAAGAATATCCTCCCTTATCTGTTTTATTACATATAGTGTAACTGATTTTATGATGAGATTTTTTTCATCTACTTGGAATTTTGAGTTTTGTGCAAGGTGATAGATATGTATCTATCTATTTGCCTTCTTCTTCATGCTGGTATGTAGTTTGACCAGCAGCATTTGTTGAAAATACTTTGTTTTTTCCATGTTGTTGTTTTGCCTGCTTTGTCAAAATCAAGTTTCTATAGGTGTGTAGGTTTATTTCAGTGTCTTCAATTCAATTCCCTTGATCAACCTGTATTTTCCTATTCCAATACCATGCAGTTTTTATCACTATTATTCTAAATACAGCTTGAGGCTAGGCATGGTGATAACTCCAGATACTTTTTAATTGTTCAGAAATTAATTGTTCAGCTAATTGCTTTAGCTATCCTGGTTATTTTGGTTTTTCCATATAATGTTGAGAATTGATCTTTTAAGTTATGTAAATAATTGTATTATTGCAAATTTGATCAGAATTGCATTGAATCTGGAAATATCTTTGGTAAGATGACCATTTCCACTATGTTCATCCTACTGATTCATGAGTATAGGAGATGTTCCCATCTTCCAATATAGTCTTCAGTATTTTCTTTGTCCATTTCAAGTTGTTGTCAAATAGGTATTTCAATTCCTTGATTAGAGTTACACTGAGATAGTTTATATTATTCGTGGCTATTGTAATCAATGATTTTCCCAAATTATTTTGGTCCATTTATCATTTTTGTACAGGAGGGCTACTGAATGTTGAGTTAATTTTATATCCAGCCACCTTGCTGGAAAGGTTCATCATCTGTTTGGCTACTTTGGGAGAATTTTGAGATCGCTTGTGTATAGGTTCATATCATTCACAAATAGCAATACTTTCTCTTCTCATTCTCCCGCTTTTTTAATTAAAAATCAAGAGTTACCTTTATTATATTTGGAAACATTTAGAATTTATATATCACATGATCATATCGAATTTGATCCAATAACACCTCAAACAAGGATGGCAATAATACTCTAACCATCTGTATTCTTTTTTAGCCCTGTATATAGTTTTTTTTAAGTATACTGTGATTTAAGCCATTTAGGTTGTTAAAAATCATTTAACATATTGCCAACACTCAACATACAGAATGTAAATAAAATTATTCATAACAAATAAGAATATGTTCCCTTATTAGTCTACAAATTTGGTCAAGTTTCATGACTTATCAAAGTGTGTATTTGAGTGATTTGCTATGAATTCAGACTTATGGAACCTTCTGCCTTTCTGTTTTACTATTAGACTACTCTGTTGCTTAGTTTCYAACATAATTAATTAATTTATAAATAATGTATAGTCAATAATTTCCCAAGGAAGGGTTTAAGGAGGTTGCAGTAACTAGAAAAGTACCATAAAGTTATAATGAGATGGATTTCATATTTTTTCCTTAGCATGGGAGGTCACTTCTTTGCTTAGGAAAAACAGAGCAAAAGCATCTCCCTCCTTTGACTGTACTCTCCCATTTTTTATCCACTTGTTATCCTTTGGTAGTCTTATTGCTCTAGCTAGAACTTCAAATATTACACTGAACAGATAATGAGAGAGTAGGTAGTGCTGTCTTGACCGTTTGATATTGGTTATTGGCTTGCTGTATATCATTTTTAATTATGTTTAAAAATGAACTTTGTATGCTTGATTTGTGTAAGATTTTTAATATTAAGAGATGTTGGATATTCTCAGATACTTTTCAGAATCGAATGACATAATCATGTAATTTTTTTCCAGTATTTTAACATACTGAATTATTTAAAGGGATTTCCACATAGTGAAGCATCCCTTCACCTCTTGAATGAAATCTACTTGAACAAGATGGATGATGTTTTTGATGTGTTCCTGCATTCAGTTTGTGAGTATTTTGTTATTTTTGATATATGATTTTAAGAGAAATTGGTCTGAAATTCCCATTCTTTGTTGGGTCTTTGTGAGGCTTTGACATCAGTGTGACTGTGGCCTCTTAAAATGTGTTTGGCAGTATTCCTTCTGTTTTTATTTTGTGGAATAGTTTGAGGAGTATTGATATTAGCTCTTTTTTGAAGTTCATGTAGAATTCTGAGCTAAAATATACTGCCCCTAGACATTTTTTTGGTTGGGAGAATTTTAATGATGATTTGTATTAACTTAAGTGTTATATGGCTGTTTAAATTATTTACTTGATCTTTATTTAACTTTTGTAAGAGTTACACATGTAAGAAATTATTCATATAATTAATAATTTTCAATTTTGTGTAGTGATATATTTGAAGTAAAACCTAATGATTTTTAAATTTACTTCTTGTCTATAATTATGTCTTCCTTTTCTGGAGGTTTATATTTGGCTACTATCACTCAATCTTCATTCAGTGTGCTTAAGTGTTTGTTTGCCTTGTTGATTTTCTCAAAGAACAAGATTTAGGTTTTGTTGATTCTTTGTATTGTTTTCTTTTATCTAATTGATTTCTTTCCTCGTTTTCACTATATCCTGTCTTCTACTCCTCTTTAGTGTGTTTTCTTCTTTTTTTTCCCTAGAAGTTTCAGATATATTTTAAATTGAAGGTATGAGAAAGTTCTAATTTCTTTATGGTGGCATTTAGTGCTATGGAGTTTCCTCTTACAACTCTTTTAACTTTGTTTCCAAAGTTTTGGTATATTGCACTTTCATTTTCATTGAATTATAGACTGTTTAATTTCTTTCTTTCTTTTGTTCTTTCATTCTTTTGTTCTTTTGTTCTTTCTCTCTTTCTTTCCTGACAAACAGATTATTCATTAGAATGTTGATCAATGTCTATGAGTTTGTAGGATTTTCAGTGTTTCTGTTTTTGTTGACATCCAGATTTAATCCACGGTGGTCTCATAGGATAGAAGGTGTTATACCAGTTTCCTTGCATGTGTTGCTTGCTTTGTGACTGAATGTATGGTCAATTTTGGAAAAAGGATCCATGAGGTGCTAAGAAGAAGGTACATTCTTTTGTGTTTGGGTGAAATATTCTATAGATGTCTGTTAGGTCTATATGATTCATAAGGTCTTTTACTTTCATTATTCTCTGTTAACTATTTGTCTTGAAATCCTATAAATTGTTTAGAGTGGGTTGTTAGAGTCTCCTACTATTAATGTGTGAGGATAGATGCACAATTTAAGCTTTAACAATGTTTCTTTTACAAATGTAGATGCCTTTATGTTTGGGACATAAATGTTCAGAATTGAAATATTATCTTTGTAGATTTTTCTTCTGATAAGTATGAAAAATCTATCAGTCTTTACCCCCACCCCATCATGAAAAGGTAATCTTACAGAAATTAATCACCATGTATCAAGTATAGTATAATGCATGTTTTTAAATCATAACATATTCAGCAGCATAAACTGTAATTTGTTAGAAAACAAAAACTATAACAAATATAAAATTACAATGGCATGATATTCTTTCAGACAAGAAATGAAACAGCTGAATTTACTGAGAAAATATTAATAAAATAATGCAAATTTACCCCAAAATTGAGATTAAAGCATGTATTCAAAATATTACATATATACATAAACTTGTATAAACAGAATTTTCAGCAAGCAAGTTAAAGAATATTAAATAGTGGAGAGGAAAATGATTTAGCATTGAAAACAAGCTATTTAATATTCATATAAAATGAGATAGAAAGAGATCTAACTTAAAACAAGCATACACTTTACATCATATATACTTCCTTGGATGAGAATCGAAGGAATTTTTGTAGAAATTTTTGCCACTAAACTTATTCAGGTGAGAAGGCTATAGAAGATACATAACCCTTCCCTGGCTTTACACTATGTTCTTTTCTTAGTATTACTAATCTGTTGTTCACGTCCTGATAAAATTCACTAGTCATTCACCTAAAAAATTAAAATAGATTATAGTTTGTTTCAAAAAAGGAAAGTATGTAGTATCCAAGTAATTCATTATTATATACCTTCAGCTAATATTTCTGAAAATTGTTTACAAAACACTTTTCTCAATTCTCTCAGAATTATTAGTTTTACTCACCCTGCCCCCATGTCCAGAGCTAGATAGAATGTAAACAAACCCTTGGGTGATAGGGATTAAGGAATCTTCTTCAGTTGTAAAGAATACTTTGTCTCTAAGCCTGGGCACACATCATCCCTACTATGACTTGTTTCCCCCTAAAAAGATTCATTGTTATTTTTGGTAAGTGATATTCCTTGGATGGAACACAAATAAAATAGGTTTTATTATGATTCATTTTAAATTCATAATAATATTTTCTTTCAAAATACTTAAAAGTAAAGGAAGGAGAATAGAATATCTGAAGAGTGTAGAAATTATCTGATAAATACAAAGACAATTCCCTCATGTGTTCACAAAAAAACCTGAAAAGGTACAAATTAAAAGAAAAAAAAGAAAAATTGAACTATTTTCCAATTTTGTTCTCTTTATTTTCTAAATTGTATGACTTTCAGGGTCATATCTTGGGAAAATTAATTTTTACAACATTCTAATTTTATCACAGCTAAAATAAGCCCGTTTTGTTTTTATTAGTTTTTATTTGAAAAAAGAACAAAATGATATACAGCCTTATAACTGAATTATGGTAAAGGTTTATATTCAGTTGTGTTGGGGAAAAAAGGAAAATTAAACAACTTCAGTATGTGAAATAGAAGAGTATCTTCTTAGCTGCTGGTATCATTTTCATTCTTTCTTTCTGCTAAAGCAGTCAGCTGTCTAGAACCACATTTGTTACTTAACATTAATGGTCAAAGTCTGGTATCTCTAAGTATAAGTACTCAAATCGGCCACTTACAGTTTCTASGGAAGAAAAAATCAGAACAAAACAAAACAAAGGAAAATGGCTAGTCTGAAAAGCCAAAAGGGAAGATTCCAGTAATTCATTGTTATGAAAACCAAGTCTATTTATGAGTAAGTACTTGGCATGAAGATTATGCAGTATAAGAGGGTTTACTACTCCATACTCCTGTAAAAGACATTTGCTGCCTATTGCAAAAAAATTGTCATTTCCTAAATTGTATTCTGTTCTACAAGGTGGTCTGAAATTGTATTAGAGTTGTATGCGTTACCTTACTAATAGCCAAGTCTTTTTTTTCTTCTAGTAATTGGGCTACAACCTTTTCTTCCATGTTTATCACATTGAGGTATGAGAGACAGTGGGAAATCTGAGTCATTTTGCAGTAATGTGTATTATAACAAATTTTCTTCATTGAACCTTGAAATCAATGTAATTTCTTTCATATTGGTGCATTTTATGTGCATGTATGTTTGGATGCTATGATTCCCATGGAAATTTCCTATTTATAAAAGTTTTCAATTATATTTTTACATTTATTTGGTATTTTGGTAGGTTTTTAATGTAAGATATCTGTTAGTATGAAGGCCTGTAAGAAGAATTCTATCTGACTCTCTAGTACAATTTGATATCTGGGATGGTTATATGAACATCAATTCTTTTATTATTTACAACTATTTATCGACCCAGAACTTTTATGTTTCCGCATCAGTTAGAATTTGACCTTTCATGATCTTTGAGAAACTGTATTGTTGCTTTGAAGTGGAGTGCGTAGAATCTGTAGGTTGCTTTGGTAGAATGGGCATTTTTACCATAAAAATCATGAGTCCATGAGCATTAGTTATATTTTAGGATCTGACATTTTCTTTCGTTCCTTCCATCAGCATCTTAACAGTTCTTTATACAGGTTCTTCACTTGCTTGTTTAGATTTGTCCATATGTTATTTGGATATATAATATATCCAAATATATTTTGAGGATAATGTACAAGGTAGTTATTCCCTGATGTCTTTGTCAGTTTGTCATTTGTATGTAAGAGGATGACAGATCGTTGAGTCTATTTTGCATCTTGAAATTTGTCAAAAGTGTTTATCGTTTATAGAAGTTTCCTGGATGAAGTTTAGTGTTCACTTATGTACATAATCATATGGCTCAAAGTCTTAGACAAAGCAATTAGGTAACAAAAGGAGGTACAAATTGGAAAGGAGGAAGTCAAAATATCACTATTTGCAGATGATATGATAGCATAATTAAGTGACCCCAAAATTCTACCAGTGAACTCCTAAACCTGATTAAAAAAAAAAAAACTTCAGCAATGTGGGTGGATATAAAATTAACTGAAACAAAGTAGTAGCCTTTACTACGCAGAGGATAAACTGCCTGAGAAAGAAATTAGGGATTTAACACCCTTCACAATATTCACAAATAATATAAAATACCTTGGTGTGACTCTAACCAAGCAAGTGAAAGATCTATATGACAAGAAATTCAAGTCTCTAAAGAAAGAAATTGAAGAAGACCTCAGAAGATGGAAAGATCTCCGATGCTCATGGATTGGCAGGATTAATAGAGAAAAAATGGCCATCTTGTTGAAAGCAATCTATAGATTCAATGCAATCACCATCAAAATTCTAACTCAATACTTCATAGAGTTAGAAAGAGCAGTTTTCAAATTCAATCGGAATAACAAAAAATAAAACAAAAAAAGAAGGATAGCAAAAACTCTTCTCAACAATAAAAGAATTTCTGGGGGACCCACCATCTTTGACCTCAGGCTGTATCACAGAGCAATAGTGATAAAAACTGCATGATATTGGAACAGGCAGGAAGTTAAATGGAATAGAATTGAAGACCCAGAAATGAATCCACACACCTCTGGTCACTTGATCTTTGACAAAGGAGCTAAACCCATCCAGTGGAAAAAAGACAGCATTTTCCAAAAAAAGGCTCCAAGGCAGTGTGGGTATTAATGATCAAAGATTACAAGAAGAAATGACAATGTTTCTAAGGTTGAGTATGACAGCTTCAAATAGATAATTTTGCACAGTAGTAGAAGAAAGATAAGACATGCATATTGATGTACTGAGATCAAGATAAATTACTTTTAAAAGATGAAAATATTATCTGATAATGTGTTTAATGGCAGACATAAAGTGGTATAACTGGTAGGGCATAAGTTTGATGATAAAAGTGTTAATAGTTTTATATTTTATTTTCAGCTTCTGTGCATTAATGTTTTTAAATGCATTTATGTGTGTGAATGTATTGGATCCTCTGAAAAGAGGGTTACAAAAAAGTAATGAGCTTCCATGAACCTAGAGCTAGCAATGAACCTGGTCCTCTGTAAAATGCAGCCAGATCTCATAACAGTGACCACTCTCTATAGCACAGGCATCTATCATTTTCTATAAATATAAATTTTCTATTATAATAGATTTTTTGTTTCATCTTAGTTCTTGGTAAGTTGTTTTGGAGAGAATGTATGAGTATTTGAATGGTTTACTGATCTAGTATAAGTTTCTAATATATCATCTTGAGTACGTTTTAGACAATGGGGTTTTAACAGGACACTAGAACAAAGCTTATTTTTTCTCCCCTCCCCCCTCTCCATCAACTCAACCTCAGGTGACCTGTGAATGTACTTCTCTAAGTGGATTACCCCACCAGCTATTGTGCTGTGTGTGATGGTCTTGGCACCTGTGCTTGAGTGTTTTACAGCTTCTAATCCCCTAAATATGGATAAACACTAGCCTACTGGAGACAAGGATTACACAGGGATAGTTAGTGGCTTCCTCATTCTGCACTCAAATATCTCCTAGTCAGATATTAAGTGTGGATCATGATGATAACAGAGACGAAGACAGAATGCTAGGCAGACAGCAAATCTGAAAACATTGAACCTGTCACCAATAAGTTATTTAGTGTCTGCCATGAATGCAGTGCTGAGAAGCAATGAACCCTTCCTCAGTCATGGGGCTCCTCAAATGCTCATAAGTCCCCTATTAATCTCATATGTGCCCTGTCAGTCACAGCCCTTTGAGAGAATGCAGAGGCCAGCAGATGTGAAAGGCTGAACCAGTGCTCAAGCTGAGTCAATAATGGTTCTGGGCCTTTGAAAGTGTAGAAGAATCAGGTAAAGGATTAGTAGACAGTGGTTGGATTGCCTTAAAGACTGAAAATCAAGGTGGCATGTTTAGATGTGTGTGTGTGTGTGTGTGTGTGTGTGTGTGTGTGTGTGTGTGTATACCTATACATATGCATAGGTATTCATATATGTATGAATGTGTGTCTATGTAATTTCTATGTGGGACCAGTCCTAGAATCCAGGCATCTTGTCTCATGTGAATGTAGCAGAGGCACAAGAAGTCTGAGAGGATCCCAGATCCCCCTAACTTCCTGCAATGAAGACAACCAGACACTGATTCTCTACAAGCTCAGATCCTGGACAGGCTCCCAGTAGCAGTTTCCCTACTTAACTGGTGCTCATGAAATGCACTCACTGGAGGACTGCAACCAGGATGGAGCTGTTGCTCAGGACATGCTGATGTCTTAGGTGCCATAGTTTGAGGTAGAGAATCACAGTCTATAAAGGTTGGCTTTCAATACAAAGGGAAAGCAAGAGCAAAGGCATAAGACATTAAGTGAAGGCAGCTTGTATCTGTGTTCTCCAACTGAGTTTGTTCTTCTGAGAGCACTGGAGCTAAGGTATCCTCAGAGCCCAGGTCTGAAAGGATGCACCTCAGCTCTCCTAGATCAGAAACCATATGTGCACATGTGGAAGGTGGTCCTTTGACAGTGCTTTTCACATTTGTCTCGCTAAATAAAAGTAGAAATTCTTTTTGTTTTCAAACAATAACAAACCTAACAAGAATGACCAGATTTATGACTAATAGAATCCCTATCATGTGCAGCACAGGCAGCAAGGTCTGCAGTGTGGGACACATGTCTGTCTCCTTACCCTCCCACCTTCTCTCACTTTTTGGTCACTCTATTCTGTACTACATACAGTTAATTGCTCATTTCTCAACATTTATTTGTGCATCTCAGTGCTATATTTAAGAACAGGGCATATCATTTTTTGTTCTTATTTTTACTTTTTTAATTCTTTTATCATTTTTTACAGTCCAGTTGTTATCCCCCTTCTGGTCCAACCTCTGACTCTTCTTCATCCCATACCTCCTCCTGTATCTCCCAGAGAATGTCTCTAACCATCACCAGACCTCTCCATATCCTGGGTCCACAAGTTTTTTGATAGCTAATTGTGACTTCTATCACAGGGGCCAGACAATGGAGTCCTCTACTGGATATGTGTTGGGGTCTCATGTCAGCTGGTGTGTGTTGCCTGGTTAGTGGTTCATTGTCTGGGAGATGTTGGGTGTCCAGGTTAGTTGTGACTGTCAGTCTCCCTATGGGGCCATTCTCCTCCTTACATTCTTCAACTCTTACAGAATTCCACCACAGAGTTGCCCAGCTTTTGTCCACTTTTGGGTGTAAACATTTGCATCTGACTCCTTCAGCTGCTTGTTGGGCCTTTCACAGAGCAGCTCTTTTAGAGAGGAACAATTCTGCATCAGAGATTTTGACTGTGGGATGGCAACCCCATCCCTCCACTTGATGCCCTGTCTTGTACTAGAGGTGGGCTCTAGAACTTTCCTCTCTGCATTGCTGGTCATTTCATCTAAGGTCCCTCCTTTTGAATCCTGAGAGTCTCTTACCTCCCAGGTCTCTGGTACTTTCTATAGGGTCCCTCCAACTCCCATCTGCTGAAAATGCCTGTTTCTATTCTTTCTTCTGGTCCTCCTTCTCCTTACCACCAATACCTGATCATGTTGTACTATTCTCCTCCCTGGCTCCTTTCCCATTCTGGTCCATCCTTCCCTCACCCCCTCCATGATTGCTTTCTTCTCCCTACAAAGTTAGATTGAGGCATCTTCAATGAGGCCTTTCAGTTTGTTAACATGGTTTGTTTCTGAGGCTTGTATCCTGGGTATTGTGTACTGTTGGGGGCTAATATTCACTCAGTGATTACAAAGCATGCATGTTATTTTGGGTCTCCGTTACAATTCTCAGGGTGTTATTTTCTAGTTCCAACCATTTTCCTGCCAAACTCATGATGTCCTCATAGTAGTTTACAGCTGATATTGTGTAAATGAACCACACCTTCTGTATCTATTCTTCCATTGTGGGATATCTTGGTTTTTTCTAGTTTTTGGCTATCACACATAAAGCCACTATAAATATAGTGGAACATGTGGTCCTGTGGCATGGTGGGGAATCTTTTGTTGATATGCCTAAAAATGGTGTAGCTGGGTCTTCAGGTATCTCTACTTGCAGTTTTCTGAAGTGGCTCCAGATTGTTTTTCAGAGTGGTTATACCAGCTTGCAATTCTTTAGCAATGGATGGGTGTTCCCTTTTCTCTGCATCCATGCCAACATGTGCTATTACCACAGTTTTTGATCTTAGCCATTCTGATTGGTGTAAAGTAGAATCGCAGGGTTGTTTTGATTTGTATTTCCCAGATCACTAAGGACTTTTCACATTTCTTTATGTACTTCTAGGCCATTTGAGATTCCTCTGTTGTGAATTCTCTGTTTACTTCTATGCACCATTTTTACATTGGATTTTTTGGGTTTTTGGTTTTTAGCTTCTTGAGTTCTTTACATACTTTGGATATTAGCCCTCTATTGGATGTGGGGTTAGTAAAGATATATTTCCCGATCTGTAGATTGCTGGTTCATCCTATTGATAGTATCCTTTGCAGTATGTAAGATTCCATTTTTATGAGGTCTAATTTATCAATTCTTGATCTTAGAGCCTGAGGCACTGGTGCTCTGTTTAGGAAATCTCCCAATCCCATTCCATTTGTTCAAGACATTTTTCCCCTTTGTTATTGGATTCAGAGTGTCTTCTTTTATGTTGAGGACTTTGATCCACTTGGAAATGAGACTTGTGCAAGGTGAAGAGCATGATCTATGTTCCTTTTTCTATTTACAGACTGCCAGTTAGACCAGTGCCATTTATTGAAGATGCTTTATTTTTCCAAAGTATATTTTTTGCTTCAATATCAAAGATCAGTTGTCTGTAAGTGTGTGTTTTTATTGCTCGGTGTTTATTGCTATTCCATTGATAAACCTGTGTGTCTTTGTACCAATACCATGCAGTTTTTATCACTATTGCTCTGTAATATAGCTTAAGGTCAGGGATGATAATTATTACAGAAGTTCTTTTACGAATGTTTTTCCCTATTCTCTTTTTTGTTTGTTTTGTTTTTGAGAATTGCTCATTCTGAGTCTTTGAATATTTGTGTTCAAATTTTGATGGTGATTATGTTGAATCTGTAGATTGTTTTTAGTAGGATAGCCATTTTCAGGACTTCATATTCTGAGTTCTTCAATTTATTCTTTTTTTATTGGATATATTCTTTATTTACATTTCATTTCCCTTTTTCTGGTTTCCCTGCCCCCCAGATGTCCCATATGTCTTTTTCCCTCCCCTGGTTCCCCCATTCACCCCTTCCCACTTCCCTGTTCTGGTATTACCCTGCACTGCTGCATTGGGCCTTTCCAGAACCTGGGTCCACTTTT
>BDUI01004835.1:81031-93310 GCA_002335545.1 Apodemus speciosus
GTGAAGATCTTTTCCCAATTTGTAGGTTGCCGAAAAGAAATAAAAAAGTATATTGAGTTATGTTGCGATCGCCTAACTCACCAGCAAGAAAGACGCGCCACAACAGGATTCTTCTGCAGACATTTTTTGCGGGTTTGATTGCGGAAGCGAAAGACCCGGAGCCCAGAAACTGATGCTGCTTAAATAGGCCTAGGAGGGACGTGTCGGTATGTGATTGGTGCTAATTCCAATCCCTAATTTACATACTCTGTGCGAGCTTGTTTACCACTTTTAGTGGTTCTGGCTGAAAGCCTCCGTGCCATCTTGTAATGGCGAATAGCTTGTTTACCACTTTTAGCTGTACGTGACTGAAAGGCTTGGTGCCATCTTGTAATGGCGAATAGTGGCATATGTGGCTTCCCACAGAGTTAAATCAAACTTTGAATTATAGCTTGAAGGAAGAACTGAAGAAAAATGAGAAACATTCAAAACAGCTAAGCAGATAAGATTATAATATTCCAACAATTCACACATTAAGTTGTCGTGCCCGGCCTCGACCCGCAAGGAAAGACGCAACAAGGCCAGGTTCTTCTCTTCAGCAGTTTATTCAGGACTTCTTTGATGCTTCTACCCCGGGACCCTGAAATGCTCAAAAGTGGCTCCTTATATATGCAGTGGTGGCTCGCTGCTAGATGTGGCGGAACCTGATTGGTGGGAGGACATACCACGTACTAACTCTGAATGGCGGTTATTTACTAATGGCGCATACGCTATGCAGCGGTTATTTACTAGAAGAGGGAGGTAAAAGTCATCGCCATCTTATAATGGCAATTGCGGCTCCCCACAGCTTCCCCTTTTTTGTTTTATTGAGGCCTGCGCGGGGAGAACCATAGCCAGCTTCCTGAATAAATTCTCCGGCCAGTTATGGCTGACAAATGGAGGCGCATCTCTCTTAGAGGAGAGGAATTGCCAGACCAGACACTGGGAGAGTCTTAACTGTTTCTGTCTTAGGTCATCCCTACACGCGACTTGGTCTTACCCGTCATAGGGTCACCCTATTGCCTGCCGGGCCCCATGTCTTAGGTCGATCCAAGTGCCGGGGAGGTTGCCCNTAGATAGATAGATAGATAGATAGATAGATAGATAGAAAGATAGATAGATAGATACGGGTGATCAAATCAAATATTAAGGATTTTCAGAAAGGTACCACCCATCTGATTTTTTCCTTATTTCTCATACGCAATGTAAGATTGTCTTGGCCATTGGACATAGAATCTATGCCCCAAATCAAGAAATGACATGTAGTTATGCCTTAAAAAGCACCCCAATTATCCCCATAGAGCTTACATATCAGTCCTATGCCCCTCCCACCACAGCATCCCCTTTTTGCTTATACCATGCCCCCCTACTTTCCTACCAACACAGTACTCTCCTGAAACTCTACCCCCTTCACAAATATCCAGTGTCCCTTTCTCTAGTTATATAACTAACTCCTTTGTTTTAGCCAGGTACTAGGTTTCTCAACTCAGGATGATATTTCATACTTCTTTGAAATTTGATGTGCTCATGAGACTAAATTTTGCTCACTGCAGGTAAGCAAAAATATGCTACTTCCAAGGTATCACTCTACAAAGGAAGCTCATGTGTGTTTCCGAGAGTTTCCCTTCATTGTTGGCTGGAGCACAATTCTGATAGACAGTTGTCTTGAAAACAGAAAGACATGCCATACTTTGGGGATCTCAGAGTAGCTTGACTAGGCTTATACTGTACATTTATGAATAATTTGCTACAGAAAAAAAGAGAGATCTTCAATAAGCAAGTAAACAGAGTTTGTGGGTAGTTTTTTTGTCAACCTGACACAAGTTAGTCACTTGGGATAAGGTAATTTCCATTGAGAAAATGCCTCCACAAGATTGACTGGTAGGCAAGCCTGCAGCACATTTTCTTGATTCATGATTGAAGTGGGAGAGCCCAGCTCATTGTGGGTGGTGCTACCTCTGGGCACTTGCTCCTGGGTGTATATGTAAGCAAACTATTAAGTGAAGGGGAGCAAGCCAGTGAGTAGTACTCCTCCATAGCCTCTGCATCATCGGTTCCTGCCTCCAGATTCTTGCCTTGAGTTCCTGCCCCGACTTCCCTGAGTGATGGAGTATAAGCTAGGAATCATAAGATGAAATAAATGCTTTCCTCCCCAAGTTGCATTTTGCCATGGTGTTTATCACAGCAACAGAATCCTAATCAAGAAAGTGGATCCGATTGCTGCACATGCCATATATGAAGTGAGTATTGGAAACTGAGAAGACAGTTTCCAATAACATCACAGTCGTGAACAAATGAAGTTATCTGGCATGAGCGATAAATTAATATTAATAACATAAAATGGTAATAAAATTTACACATCTCTGGGCTTTATTTTGTAGTTCAAATATAGGTGGATAGGAAACACTTAAACAGTTCTGGAGCCAAAAGAAGCTGCCACAGACACTGGAATATTTATAGTGGAAGACAGGAAGAATCATGGTATTTGTGTTTCCATAAGGTGGAGGAACCAGTTTCGTCTTGGATCCACTCTAGATTACTTTCCCTGCCAAAGCCAAACTTGGATAAAGTCCTTTAAAAATGTCAAGCAGAAGCCATAGGAGTAGAAAATTGTTTCCATTGAACAGACAACAGAGCCATAGCTCTGGCAATGAGATAATATTTTCAGACTTGCATGATAAAAGCAGTGGCTTTTTGGCAGCACCCTGAAGGAGACAAATGAACTTAATAATGTAACTGCTAAATCATCAGAGATTAAAGCAAGCTTTCAGCAATTTCTAATGTGTGCACAACTTTCTATTCATTTACAGAAAGACCTTGTGTTCCTTAAAAAAAAAAGTCCTTAAATTGTTCATGTATGCATCAGTGTGATGCATTCACACATATGTATACAGGTATGTTTGAATCTACATTCCTGAAGAGGACAAAATAGGACATTGGGCATCAAATTCCATTACTCCCAGCCTTGATAGTTTAAGACAGGGTCTCTCTCATTAAATCTTGAGCTAGGCTAGTAGCCAGCAAGCCCTAGTGATGATATTCTTGTCTCTGTCTTCTACAGTGTTTGGGTTATAGGCATGTGCAGCTATACGTTTCACATTGATGATGCAGATTTGAATTCAGGTCTTCATGCTTGTATCATAAGTATCCTTACCAGCTGACTCAGTTAAGAATCTATATGTTCCTGTGTATTCCTGGATCTTCTTCACGTTAAATGTAACCACACAGATGGTTCTAATGGTAAAGGACTTTCCACAAAGAAAAAATCCAGACCCAACTGGAATTATACATATGATTGGAGAAAGAGTTTTATTCTCACCAACCTTCAGAGTAAATTGAAGTGGGGAAGAGTAAGTCTCTGTTCATTCTATGAGGCTTGAATAACTATGATAGCAAAAGACATTACTAAAGAGAAAACCATGACCAATTTCCCTCATAAAATAAATATAAAATTTCTTACATTTTTGGAAACTAAAAAATATTTAATATAAAATTGTGTCATCATAACAGGTTGGGGGTTATGCTAGGAACAGAAATAAATTTTATCATCCACTAATCAAGATAATTCTCTATTATTAACAGATCAATGAAGAAGAAATCGATGCTCTCAGCAGATGCAGACTATTATATTTCTGATAAGATACTTTAGCAAGCTAAGCCAAGAAAGAAACATCAATCCAGAAATGATAAAAGACCCTTCAAGGGCTTGACAGTTAATACCATACTTGAAGACAAAAATCATTGTCCTTTGTACTGGTTAGATTTTTGTCAACTCAACACAAACTAGAGTCACTTGGGAAGAAAAAACATATATTGAAAATTTGTCATCATCAGATTGGTTTTTAAGCATGTCGGTGGGTCATTTCCTGGGTTAATCATTAATGTAATTGCCACTGTGGGCAATGCTATTCCTGGGCAGTGGTCCTGGGATGCATAAGAAAGCAGGCTAACCAAGCCAAGAAGAGCAAGCCAGTAAGCAGCACCCCTCCATGTTCTCTGCCTCAGTTTCTACCTCCAGACTCCTGACCTGAATTCTCTTCATGAAAAACAATAAGTTGTGACATGCAATGACTAAAATGTAAAATAGTGATCAGGAGTACTAACTGTTGGGAAAAAAATGTGGCTCAAATGAATTCCTCATTTACTGCTAGGGACAATGTCAAATGACATAGCTAAAAGATCTAGACCGGTTCCTAAAATGTTAATATATCGTGTTTACCATGGGATCCAGTCCTTCTACTCACAATAATTTTGAGTGAATGAAGTTGCATAGAAAGGGGTCCATACTGTCTGAGCCCATTTACATGTTGGTGGCTTGAATACAATTGGCCCATGGGGAGTGGCACCAGGAGGTGTGGTCTTGTTGGTGTCTGTGTGTGGCCTTGTTGGAGGAAGTGCATCACTGTGGGGTGGGCCTTAAGGTCTCCTAGTGCTCAAGCTCTTCCCAGTGTGGAATCAGAACCTCCTGGCTGCCTTCGGATGGTGATGTAGAACTCTCGGTTCCTCCAGGACATCTGCCTGCACACTGCCATGCTTCCCACCATGATGATAATGGACTGAACCTCTGCAAGTGTAAGCCAGCGCCAATGAAAAGTTTACCTTTATAAGAGTTGCCATGGTGATGGTGTCTATTCCCAGCAGTAAAACCCAAAGACACATGCATTCTAGAATCTGCAAATGAATCTATACTCAGAAACCATTTTAGTGATTGGTAAGAGGAGGGGATGAAGAGGTGTAAGTAAATTTTGAGGAGTGATGGATAAAGTATGGACAAGGTATAAACGTGCAAAAATTTGATTGTGTATTTCAAGTACTTCTGATAAATTTATTCTAATTGCACTTCAATAAGCCATCCTTCCTAAATACCATAAAGTTCAGGATAAGAGTGTAGGTTTCAGTAAAACTTCTTACCTCTATAAAACTATTTGGGGAAAATATGAATGTGATTATGGCCCTCTTTATCCCCTCTGGATTTCTTCGGCATTGCGCATATAAAAAGAGGGATGCTGTGCATCCATATTCATAATGAGAGGGATTATGTCCACTCATTATATACAAAGAAAGAAATAAAACCAGCAAAGCATGTGCCAAATCTGTAAACCATATCTTAAATAACCACAAATGTGGCCATGCAATATAGTCATGTATCATTCCAAGTCTAATTGCATTTTGCCATAGTTTTGAACATGTGTGCGTTCATGTTCATGTGTTCTGGTGTTAATGTGTATGTGTGTTTATATTTGTATGCGAGGATAGAGGTCAAGGTCATATGTCCATCCTCAGGAACCTCCATCCTCTATTTTATTTTGGTTTTGGTTTTTCNGAAACATGAAGCTAATAGAGGATGGTTTCCAAGCTGAAGATCAAACGTTCTGAAGAAATCATAATCACATTCAAATACTGCCCCAAATGAAATCACAAATCACCTGCATCTGCTCAGGGCCATGTCACGTGTTTGACTTTGTTTTTGGCATAATGCCTAGAGCAGTACCTTGTGAACCTGAGTCCTTCAGTACCCCAAAGCCTGTCCTGAGAGTGTCCTACAATGGTAATGTTGAGTGGAGTCTGGGCAGGGCTTTCTCGGATAAGAACACAGGGCACCTCCTTTGCATGCGGAACCCACTAGGTTAGCTGCAGGACAACATCCTAACAGGGATCCATGAAGTTCCATGTCCTATCTCTGGTCAGCTAAGATCCCTCATGTACAAACTTTTGAGAGTTGCTCCAGAGAGGGCACCTAATAGAAGGTATTCAGAAACACAATAYGAATGAGCAAAGGTCTAAGACAATTCAAGTGAGCCTAATCAGACCACACCATCTTAGCTTTCCATGTTCTGTGACTTTTGTATGACAAACATATCATCTGTGCATCTGCACAGAAAATAGGGTATAAGGAAATAATAGGGACATACTTAATATTAAAAGATCATGTCATAAACTTGGACTTGGTTGAAGGACCTTCACAAAGATGTGGAYCCTGGCCATATAATTTTCTAAGCCCCACAACTTCTTTTCCTTCAGTTTTCCCCATAAACTAAGAAGCATTTATTTTGTTCATGTCTGTTCAGGCAAAGAATTCAGAACATCACCTGACTGTAGACATCATGGTAAAAAGAGTCTCCATGCTTTTCATTTTCTTCTAATGTCCCATAAATGAGAGTTACTGGTAGACTGAAGCCATAGAGGGCCTTTCTGTGTCTGTCCCTTGTGTGAGCTTCAGTGAACTCTCAGGAGCAGTGACCTTGCCATTTGCGAAATAATGTATTTGCATAGTGTTTCCAAACTGAGAGAAGCCATAGAAGAGGCAGAGGAGAGAATGAAGGAAAATCTTTCAGGGTTATTTTATAATCTGCAGCTCGAAAGAGTTCAATCCTTGACTGTTAACAGATTGAAATGGTAAGGTTCTCACACCTGGGAGTAGTTTATAGAGATAGGCCTACTGTAGGGGGAGGCAGGAACAGGTTTTGTCCCTAAGATAGGAGTTTACCAGGCACTGAAATGCAGATAAAAACAAGTCCTTGTCATATAAGGACCCAGAGAACGGCAGTCTCTGTAACCAGGGAGGACTGTCACTGGGAACCCACTCATGTGTCACCTGATAAGTACTAATTGCTCCTCCTATGGTCTCTAAAGAAAACCTGAGGGCTTAAATCCAGGACACATCAAGGAAAAAAAGGCTGCACAAAGTCCATCCACATTCAGAAGCTTCCGTAAAGAGATAAGGACATGCTTGAGTGTACCAATCTAGCCCACCATAGACAATCTGAATTCTACTCTGAACAAAAGTCAGATTCCAGAGAGAGAAAATATTAGAGTATCTTTGACATGGCAATATTCCCAGGCTTATATCCTAGGCATATCATACACTTGTCATAAGTGATTGACATAACATTTCAAAGCATGTGAATCCTATCATAGAATGTGAGTATCCTCCTAAATGCAGTTGACAATGTCATGGCAATAGATATGTCTGGAGAAGAACTCCAGTGTCAGCTGTATAAAAAAANGATGGGTATAGTAAACTCAGTGGCCACTAGGAAAAACCCAGACCTTGTCTGGCTGGGTTGGGTATGGTTTGAATAGGTTCCACTCCTCCCTGTAATGTTTTTCCTAATCCCTTCCCAGGAATGTAGCCCATAGCATCCATCATCTGATGGGCAGTCTTAGAGTAATCATTAACAAGTTGTAAACCCATACCTGAGAGTACATCACGGCCAAAGGGTCATAGGGAGCTCCAAAACAAAGGGTCTGAAGCTTCCAGAATGCCCTTCATTGTCTTTCCATGATAATTGTTTAGCACTAACATCAGGAGCCCTGGCATACCCCAGGCCTTGAAATGTCTGATCTGATCTTTGGATGGGCCACCCCTTCGGCCAATCCTTCTTAGCTATTATGCTTTTATCTGCCCCAGTATCAAGAAGACCTAGTATTACTTTGCCGTCAACCTCTAGGTTCAGCATAGGTGTCTGTTGTAAACTTAGGGATAAATAAGCTGCAGCCTGTCCTGTGGAGCCAAAATTTCCTTTCCCCCTGGTTTTACCTTGGGCAGCGAAGCGGCCATGTAGGCTGGGTAATAGAAGCACTTGCGCTACCTTATCTCCGGGGGAGATGGCAGTTATGCCTTTTGGTGATTCCACCATGATCTTAACATTTCCCGTATAGTCAGGATCTATGACTCCAGGATGAATATGGATCCCCTTTAAGGTGAGTGAGGCACGTCCTATGACGAGGCCAACTGTATCAGGTGGCAGGGGTCCATGAAAATCAGTATCAATGAATTGAGTTCCCATTTGGGGGGTTAGTATGAGTCTGGTGGTGGAACAGACATCCAAGCCTGCGGAACCTGAAGTGGCTCTCCACGATCGCGAGGATGGCGGAGGTCAACTGTCTCCTGTGCTACTTCTGTGACTGCCCCATATATTTGTGGGCCCTGAGGGCAGGGGCCCCGCGTCCCGTTTTTTGGATGTGCACCGCCAAGCCCGGCCCCTATAGGGCGTCCTCGAAGGTTTTTGACAGATCTGCACTCATTGGCCCAGTGATTGCTCTTTTGGCACCTTGGGCATAGGCGAGGTCGGTTATTAGGGCGTTCCCTGGACCTCCTTTTAGGGCAATCCTTTTTGAAATGACCGGATTGGCCACACTCAAAGCACCCTCCTGTGGCACCGCAGGCTTTGGTCATTTGCATAACTGCCGCAGCCAAGCCTGAATTACTAAGAGGTCCCCCTAGCTCTCTGCAGAGCTTCATCCAACACTCTAAGCCTTTGCTTTTGTAAGGAGTAATGGCCGTGCAGCACTCTTTAGTGCACTGCTCGAAGACGAGCTGCTTAACTAGTGGCATAGATGCATCTGAGTCACTGAATATTCTACCAGCTGCCTCTACCATTCTGGCGACAAAGTTGGAGAATGGTTCTGTAGGACCCTGCAAGATTTTAGTCAGGTTGCCAGAGACCTCCCCTCTATTGGGGAGGGATTTCCAGGCTCTTATGCCCAATTGGTTAATTTGAGTGTACACCTCCAACAGATATCCTGTCTGCTCTGCTGCGAAGCGTCCCTGGCCCAATAACATGTCTCTATCCCAGGCTGGTTGTCCTTGCTGTTGATTGATTAATGCCTGTTCCCCTGCATATTCCACTAAAAATGATTTGAAGTCTAGATACTGTCCGGGTGTGAGACAAGCCCTTGCTAGTTGCTGCCAATCTGTAGGGGTCATGGCCGTCCGTGCCATGTTTTCAAGTTGTGTACCGGTATAGGCAACAGAAATCCCGTATGTCCAGACGGATTCAGCCAGACTTTTGATTACCTTAAAGTCTAGAGGTTCATGATATCTTCGCTTTCAAAAACAGGGTAGGCTAAACCCAGCTCCCTCCTGACTTCCCGGCAAGCACCTGGACAGAAGGACCGCTTGGCACCACCTCCGGAATACGGGGAAGGTGCAGATGGCTTCCTGACTTCGGGCGACTTGGGCCGCCCGAGGCTCTCGACGTCTCCTGTCATACTCAACTGCCTCCTCCTCTAACTCCTCTTCTTCATCTTCGCTCAGCTCGTCCCCACTGGATTCCGAACTAGGGTCTCTTCGGTGCTTAAATGCATCCAGGGACTTAGTCCCTTTCTTTTGATTTCCTTTCCCCTTTTTATCCTTTCCAGTATCGCTTCTCTTTCCGACTGGCTCTCCTGATATTCTTGGACCGCCCTAGTTCCCCTTTTTACAGCAGCACAGCAGTGCTGGTCCTGACATCCGCAGGCTAACAGTATGGCTAACGCTACAACGTCCGCGATTGGAACAACAATCGCGAGCATTAAATAGTGGTCCATACGTCCTATCGTCACTTTCCGTGAGCCTTATAGTTCCCCACCCGGGAATCCTTATCATTCCTACTTACCTAGGAAACTTACCGGTACTGCTCCTGCCGCTGAGAGTTCTGAACCTCGGTCCCCGTACGGGCCACCAGTTGTCGCGCCCGGCCTCGACCCACAAGGAAAGACGCAGCAAGGCCAGGTTCTTCTCTTCAGCAGTTTATTCAGGACTTCTTTGATGCTTCTACCCGGGGACCCTGAAATGCTCAAAAGCGGCTCCTTATATATGCAGCGTTGGCTCGCTGCTAGATGTGGAGGAACCTGATTGGTGGGAGGACATACCACGTACTAACTCTGAATGGCGGTTATCTACTAATCGTGCATGCGCAGTTCACACAGAGGTACATTATCTACTAATGGCACATGGGCTATGCAGCGGTTATTTACTAGAAGAGGGAGGCGGAAGTCATCGCCATCTTATAATGGCGATTGCGGCTCCCCACATTAAGTAGTAACTTTCTCAAATTCTATAGAAATATTTAATTTCATATCTGCATTTCCATAAATAAATTATTCTATACAAAGTATACTTATTTTTGAACTATATTTCCGAGCACACTTGGCTGAGTTTCTTTTGCTATTGTCACTTATCTCTGCATTCAGTATACTAAAGTCTTAATGGCAATTGGCGTGTTTTTTAACAGATTTTTCTTCTTAGAAACCTATTCAGGTGTGCCAAGAATCTATCAAGCTGTCCAGCACTTCCCCCTCTAGCTCCTCCTGTACACCTTCGACATTTCCTATTCACCACCTCAAGATAAAATAAAACCCTTTGAGTTCAGGTAATACTGCCTGTTTGGGAATGTGTGCACAGATTTGGGATTATTCAGTTAAGCACAGAATTTGATTGTATTTTATGGTATTTTATTATTTTATTAATCATTTTATTTATTTACATTTCAAATGAGATTCCCCTTCCCGTTTATCCTTCCACAAATCCTGGCCCCATTCCTCCTCTACCTCTCCCATTTGCCTGTATAAGGGTGCCTCTCCAGCCACTCGCCCACTCCCTCCTCACCTGACTAGCATCCCCGGATGCTGGGATATCAATCCTCCAGAGACCAAAGGCCTTGCCTCCCATTTGATGTCAGATAAGGTTGTTATCTACTACATATGTATCTAGAACCATGGATCCCTTGATGTATGCTTCTTGGTTGGTGGTTTAGTCACTGGGAGATCTGGGTGGTCCAGTAAGTTGATAATTTTCTTAGATGGTATTGTAATCCCACTCAGTTCCTTCAATCCTTTCCCTAGCACTTCCATTGTGCTCCTCAGTCTCAGTTGATGGAAGGTGTGATTATCTGCATATGTTTTGGTCAGCTGTTGCTAGAACTTCTCAGGGAACAGGTCTACCAGGCTCCTGTCACTAAGTGATTCTTGGCATCAGCAATAGTGTTGGGGTTTGGTGTCTGCAGATGGGAGTTATCTCTAGGTGAGCAGTGTCTGAATGGCCTTCAGTCACTGTTCCAATTTTTTTCGTCCCTGTCTTTCCTTTGAACAGGAACATTTCTGGATTAACAATTTTGAGATGGTTGGGTGGCCCCCACCCATCAACTGGGGGTCATGTCTATCTTCCAGAGGTGGTCTCTACAGATTCTATCTCCCAATAGTTGGCTAGGAGGCAGATGTGTAGAGGTTGTGCTTGCTACTCTAGATTATCACCACTATTTACGACCCCTTCAGAGGAAGCACCATGAAAGAGTCTGAGAAAATACTGCAATGGGGACCTTTGCCATTCCAAATTACGTCTCTGGGCAACTTGGAAACATTATTCACCAGATCCTCACAGTTTCCCTAGAGAAGAGGCCCTCCAGTGAGGGCATTGAGAGCCATTCATGGGTCATGAAATATTGCCACTGTGGCTAACTCAGTTTCCAACATTATAGACATGCTCTGTGGCATGGAGTTTAATAGCAACGAGATCTTAGAATCCCTGCACATGAACAAATATGACAAAATGGGTGCATATTTGATTTTATACGAGGAAGTGCACAAAGTGTTTGAACAGGCATCTACCAGTTCAACCAAGCCTATACGTCCATGCTTTACCCAACCCCCATCAACAGCACATCTACTTATCTCTGTTCTTCCAACAGAGAAAAACCACTAAGTCAAACTTTGGCCTCCTCCACATCTAGCCCTCAGGAAAGCAAGGGCCTGTCCCTTGACACTCTCAGGACACAGCTGTCCAAAAGTGTTTTCATTCCTCTCATTGGTCTACATTGTCACAAGAAGAGGAAGAGCAGTGCTTCCAGCTGTGCCCGCCATTCCAGAGCTGGGGCTGCCCCATGTGTCTGCAGCAGTGTATCTCTACAGGAAATACCACAGCCTCCTCAGCAAGACTTTGACATGGAAACAACATCTCCCCTCTGAAGACTGGATATTTCAAGAGACTTCACCGGAGAGTCAGGGCTTCTCTGTCAAGAGTGTTGCTTCACGAAGTCGCTAAAGACAAAACTCACAATATACATTCCACAAAAGTGGGTCCTCTGAAAGAGGAAGGAGACAGAACCCAACAAAAGGGTACATATAGGACGGTAAATCACAATATAGTCCTCATTCCCAACTTAGAGCATCCTAAAATCATTAGCCTCTTCCAGGTTCTAGTAACACCAAAGCTGTCTTTCTAGTTAGATTATGACCCAGGAGGAAACATGTTTAAGCTGGTAATGGAGGATGGCCTGCTGCAGGAGCAATAGGCAAAGAAAATACTTGGGCAGAGGGTGGCAGCCATACATTACTGCCACAATGTTATCATTGTTCATGGAGACCTTAAACATCAAACCATTTTTCAAGTTGCAGACWGAAACATGAAGCTAATAGAGGATGGTTTCCAAGCTGAAGATCAAACGTTCTGAAGAAATCATAATCACATTCAAATACTGCCCCAAATGAAATCACAAATCA
>BDUI01004839.1:0-15975 GCA_002335545.1 Apodemus speciosus
AGAGCAATTCTCAAATTTATCAGGAATAACAAAAAACCCAGCATACACTTCTTTTAATTGAAGTTATAACTCAACTTACAAGGCTCCTGAAGGACCACCACATGCAAAACTGCTTCTAAAGCTGACTTGGATGAGATGACCAAAATATGTGCTTCCCTGGTCATATTAGGGCACACTTAACCCCCGGTGCCTGGGAGACAGAGGCAGGCAGATCATTTTGAGTTCAAGGCCAGCCTAGTCTACATAGTTGGTTGTAGGCCAACTAGGGCTCCATAGTAAAACCAATGCAAGTATTGTTTTTAAGTGTATGCATTGCTTGTTCAAGTAATGGTCTTGGAGAAAGGTAGGCATCCATGCACATCCACAAGCAAGGAACAAAAAGACAGAACAACTTATTACATTTTACAACCTGGAGGATGTCTTGGACCTGAGCAAGGAAGACCAAGGAAACATTTTTCCTTGCAAAGCAAGACATCCAGGACTAAACCTCATGTGCTCTCCATTGCAATGGACTAGGTGCTCCCCACTGTAATGGACTGACTAGGCTGCAGTGGATGAGGCTGTGTACACTCAGMAGCTGGGACACTCTACTGATGCTACATTCTCCCATCTGCTGCCGTATCTTTGGATTCCCACGCTCTGGTTCATGATGGGTAGTGGTATTACCCTGTATGGCTGCTTGCCTTTTGACTTTCCCAGACAATTTTTCTGTGTTTCATTCACTTTGCAACTGGAATCAATGCCACTTCTCTTTGAGGYRATATGAGAGTTTGTGGGTGTGCTGTATTTTCCTATTTCTTTTAATTGGTGAGCACCGGCACTGCTTCCATAWTTTTTGCTTTTTTCACTGATCTGTTTTGCTATCATGAATATACCAAAGGTTGCTGTGAATGTTACTGCGCATACTTCTGTATGGGAATATTCTCTCTGTTCTGCCACCTAGATCCGCTGGAGAGGCGGGTCCTACAATAACTTTACATTTAACATGTTGCAGAGCTGACAAACTCCTTCCAAAGTGGGCATACAATTTTACCACAATCCCACTGGCACTGGGGTTCGAATCTCTTTTGTTCTCAACAATACATGCTGTTCTCTACCTTTTTTGTCTTTAAGCTTGTGGTAAACATGGAATGTTCTCTTGCTTTTCATTAGCCTTTCGTTAATTATCAAGGTTCTGAGCACTTTGGTATGTATGTGTGTGGGGCTTTTTACTATTTCATCTGTAAGTACAGGTTTTCTGGGTTCTCCAGCCTTCATAAGGGGTCTGTTTTCGTTATTGTTGGGTTATAAGAACACTTTATCCTGAAGAAGTGCTTGTGCCTTTGGGGGTCTTGTGTGTGGGGGTTTTCACTATTTCATCTGTAAGTACAGGTTTTCTGGGTTCTCCAGCCTTCATAAGGGGCTGTTTTCATTATTGTTGGGTTATAAGAACACTTTATCCTGAAGAAGTGCTTGTGCCTTTGGGGGTCTTGACAGTGACTCACAGGAAACATAACAGTTTGGGTTATGACACAGTTAGATGGGTTAGTGTTCATTTGTGTCTCTCCTGTTGGTGTCAGATATAAATTCTTTGCCTAATCCCAGACCTCAGAGATGTGYTCCTCTCTACAGGAAGACTCTGGTGGCTTTAGCACTTTAGTTCCATGATCTGTCCCAGGCAGCATGTCTGGTGTGAGGCTTCATTCCTGTGTGCACRACCTCCTGCTTTCCCAGGCCTCATTGTTTCAAAGACCCCTCTTTTCCCATTGAACAGTTTGGGAGCCTCTCAAGGACAGTTGACTGAGCATAACTGAAGGGTTATTTCTGGACTGTCTCCTATTCTCCATTAATTTATATATCTAGTCTAAAGCTGGTGACACACTGTCTTAACGTATGGCAGCTTTGTAGCAGTTTTAGAATTGTGACATGTTGGTCCTTAGTTTTTTGTTTTAATTGCCTTGCCTAATGTGGACACTTTACACTTACATATTTATCTTAAGCTCAGATCACCAATTTCTACAAAAAAATCCAGCTGCATCCTTAAGAGAGATTGCACCTGTGCAATTCAGAGACCATTGCCCTCCATGCAACA
Organism: Apodemus speciosus; assembly: GCA_002335545.1. Lineage (NCBI taxonomy): Eukaryota > Metazoa > Chordata > Mammalia > Rodentia > Muridae > Apodemus > Apodemus speciosus. The sequence continues at coordinate 2,072 of BDUI01004839.1, forward strand.
CACAGCCAATCCACAAATAAAGAATGCTTTTGCTATTTAAGACTTCTTTAACTTTTTCAAAAGTATTTTCTTGTTTTAAAGGTAAATTTGTGTTTCTTTTATTGAAAGTTTTTATAAGTAGTTTAGTGTATCGGATGCTATTTGTAAATGCAGTGGTTCCTTAAATTGACTTGTGATTGTTCAGTGCTGGTTACAGAAATGTATCTTCTTTCATTGGTCGTATAGCTGGCAAGGTCAGATATTTTTAGTTCGTGTGTGTGGGTGTGTGTCTGTGTATATATGTTTATATGTGCACGTGTGTGCATGCATGTGCATAGGTATTTATGTGTCTATGTATGTGTGTATGTGTGCATGTGTGTGTGATCATGCTGAGAATAGACCTTTTCTTACTTTCTAATATGCATCCCCTTTACTTTGCTTCCTTCTAAAGTGNTATCGGATGCTATTTGTAAATGCAGTGGTTCCTTAAATTGACTTGTGATTGTTCAGTGCTGGTTACAGAAATGTATCTTCTTTCATTGGTCGTATAGCTGGCAAGGTCAGATATTTTTAGTTCGTGTGTGTGGGTGTGTGTCTGTGTATATATGTTTATATGTGCACGTGTGTGCATGCATGTGCATAGGTATTTATGTGTCTATGTATGTGTGTATGTGTGCATGTGTGTGTGATCATGCTGAGAATAGACCTTTTCTTACTTTCTAATATGCATCCCCTTTACTTTGCTTCCTTCTAAAGTGYTCTTGCTAGTAGCTCAGGAATCTGTGAGCAGCTGTGGTGAGGGCTGTCTTCTCAGATTCTAGTCTTAGAAGTGAAGAACCAACGGGTAAAAGTGTCTTTTTTTTTTTAAATGTTTTTTTAAAAATATAAATGGGTTAGATCTTACCATGTTTTACTATTCTTTGATGGTGACAGTAAGCCTTTTGTGTCTTTTTACATTAACCCAGTCTACTGAATTAATTGATTTTTATAAGTTGAAACAATATTACAGTCTGGGTAAATCTGGTGAATAAGCCTTTTTAAATTTCTCTACATTTGATTTACTAGCATGTTGTTTAATWGYTGTCTTCTCAATGTCAGCTTCCTAGAATACCTTCCTTGTTTTGGGGATGCTRTAACAGGTCACTGGGATGTCTGTGGGACCCTGCTACCCTGCTCTCCAACTGTGATGCTGTTTGGAGGATTTTTTTCATTCCCCACCCCCCACTGACAGAAACAAAACTCAGGGCATGGAAACCAGYTGGATGTCAAGAATGGAAAACAGGGAAGAAGTCAAGATGAGTTTTGGAATGTGTCAAGCATATTGAGAAAGGAGGACACATTGAGACGAAATCTCTCATTTGCATACATGCAATGCTTGCTCAAGGAGAATGTCACATCCAGAAAGATTATGTAGATTTCCACAGAAACGCAAATATGCCCTACTATCTTCAGTAAGAGCTAAAAACAATTATTTTAATGAATCTGATTAAACTTTCGGCATGTTGATTCAGACATCTGCATTGCTTCTGGACCTACACAGGTACTCACTGCAAATCTACCTGTCCAGGCCATAGCCACTATTTTACAACTGCAGCCATTGCCGAGGGTATTCACAACCTTCCCAGGCTGTGTGCTGTCTCTCTGTTTCCCAGTCACTATGTAAGAATAACCCCCTTCTCCCCATCCTACCATTCTCTGCAAGCTGTGCTCTAGTGCGTCTCACAGACGAAGCTCACACAAGCACTAGCCCTTCTCAGTTCCTTCCTCACTTAGCAGGACAAGCTCAGTAAGAGGAGCAAGAGCATTTGTCAGGTGCCAGCCTTCACCCCTTGTTGATTCCAGCCTGCAGAGGAGAATGACATTGTATATGGAGAGTGGGGTGACACATTAGCTCCTAAACTGATCTTTCCGCCTAATATAGGGCCTCATACCCAACACTCAGAAATCCTTCCTCTGAGCATCCTCCTGTATTTTGGGGACCATCTGGGCACCCATCACTTCATCTCCTCCTAGTACTTGCTTGGATACCTCCTGTGGATCTCCATTTTGGTAAAGAGCAGTGCAGTATTTGACCTTCGCTCAGTGTTAAGTTAATAAATGACCCTTACTTAGTATTGTTGAAATGAGAGTATCTCCATAGAGATCTCAGAGCCTGGCTGTACAGATCTACACACAAGCACTCTATTCCAAGAGAATGTTATCTTTGTTTACAAGGGTCACCTTCAATGACATGTGCTTGAAGCAGACAACAGTCCTGGACACTGTCAGTATGTTGTTCTGTGCCTTTATGTTACGAGGGTTCCTCCTGTCTCCGGCATTCATTTCCTCACTGGGCATGCTCACAATGGGACTGTGAGAACCAGTGGTCATGGTGAGTGTGCAAAGGGTCAAGAACTGACTGAATGAGGAGCCAGGACAATATCATACCAATGTCCTATGGAGGAAGCATCCAACAGACCAATGTGTCTTTGAGAACACACTTGTGATAATGTACAGGGAGGGAAAGGGAAGATCTATTTGTGGGCTTGTTACCTTCCTCAATGCAGTCCACCTGCACATGAGTCTAGAATTTAAGAAGTTGGTAGAGTTATTTCTTTCATGTTCTTGGCCATTTTTAGCAATAAACGTGCCTCATGCCACAATTTCGAGATGTGGTTTCAATCCCAGCACTTCCATTTGCAAACTGGAAAATGGTGGGTCACTTACTTTCCTGTTTTCTCTAAACATCAGCCTGCCCCCAAACAAGCTTCCCATTGTGTGGGAAGGAAGCCGTATGCTGGGAAGGTGTGAGGTTTTATGGTGGATGGAGCAGCAGACGGGATGTTTGGACCCACCACGCGGCAGGTGCAATACATCTTTTCTGCAGTTTCTAATTACTAACTGTATTCCTGGAYAAGCCCCAACATTATTTATTCTGGTATTATGTTCTTTAAATGGCCTTTGGGAAAGCAAAAACCTGTCTTTACATGTGAGTCTCTATGGACTGTAGTATTCAGATTTTACAAGGCACTCAGTAAGGCAGATGGCAAAAACGTAAAGTTGCTCTGACTTTAAATTGAACCAAATCCAACACTGGCTACATGTCAGTTTTTGATAGTTCTAAATCYGTTTCTGTCTCATTTCCTTCAGAGTGGCTTCCCTTTAAAACTTTGCTAAATGATTAATTTTTTTCACTGAGTAGGCGATGTCCTAAATTCTTTTATTTGCTTCCTCCCTGTGACGGAACAAGGCTGGAACAATAGACAAAGAAAGCACTGCCTGCTTTAGGCTGTGGACACTCCAAGCAGGAAGGGCCTCTGTTTTACATTGCCGTGGGCACCTTGGTGTAGAGTGCTCAATCTTGACATGACACTTCTTCCAGACAGAGACATTTTTTTTTCCAAAGTGATATATGCAATATGTAATGGATATCTTTAATTTTTAAAGTTCATGTTAGAATCYATCACTTAACTCATTAGGGCTTTGGTGTGTGTGCACAACCTCACTGACTCCTGTCCCCTCTTCCATTAAAGCGACTCAACTGAACTTTTTATGGATGTGTCTGCTGGAAATTAACTTCCAGGAGACTTCCCTTTGTCTTCGGGAGAAAGAGTGCTGTCTTAAAGGCAAGGTGGTTGTGGAGACAAAAAAACAAAAAACAAAAAAACAAACAAAAAACCCTAGTCTTCAGGGTTTTCTAGCATCCTTTAACTCTCCCCTATTGCTTCTGTTTCCTTGCCTCTACTCTGCCTCAAGGTCACCTCTTCTTTGTCAGGACAGCTCTGGGACTTTTGCTTATCAGAGCTTCTGCCAGTTCCAACAATTCGAGGAAGACGGGAGCTGTGCAAATAGAAAACCTGGATTTACTGTGCGTTGCAAAGCAGCRTGGCTGAGATTCAGATGCTGACAGCTTCCACGTACATCCCCAGCTGTCACCTCCCTGCAGCATGTGAAAAGAGCACCTTGGAAGACTCTGCTCTGTAGGTGTGGCCATGAGAGTCCACAGGTCCTTATTGTCTTTTTCAACCCAAGAACAAAAGCTGGCGGTGCGAGGGGGTTGGTTATAGGGCATAACAGAAATCACCCACCCCACCCAATACCCAAAACCCCAGAGTTTGGAGTGCGGCCTGAGCACAGAATTTGAGTGTAGTGTAATTATCAAAGGATGCCCAAGGGAGGAAATAGCCTGTGGTGGCCAATGCTGATTGTCAACCTGACAGGACCTAAAGTCAGTGGAAACCAGCCTCTGCGAGGGACTTTTTARATTAGGTTAAGTGGTAAGTAAGAAGACCCACCCTRATGTGGGTGATCCCATTCCCATGGGTTGAATCAAAAAGGAACCACCACCTGAGTGGCTGCCATTCATCTTTCTGTGTTGTCCATGACTGGATATACCCTGTCCAGATCTCTCTGACTCCAGATGTGACACCTTCTCCATCATGGGGGACAGCACCCTAAAACCATAACCCCAAACAGCCTTTGCTTCATTTGATTTTTATCACAGCAATGGGGAAAATAACTGGTACGTGGCTGCAGATGGCATACTTTAATGACGTTGGGTCATTTGTGTGAACCAACAGAGTTGGTCTAAAATCAGAGTTAACAAAGGCAGGAAACTCTCATGCCCAAATGCTAGACTATGAAATCCTTCCTGAACAGCCTCTCTCTCCTTTTGTCCTCACCAACCCCCCTGAATTAGACTCTATCCTAAGCCCATCTTACCCGCAGAGTCTGTGTCCCACAGGACCAGAGAGCATGCATCACCCACAGGGACGTCCACTGCATCACGGTGACCAAGTGACCCACATAACTTCTGACTTTCCCCTACAGGTCATGACCCTATGTTCATTTAAAGCATACAGGGGTCTAACTGTGCATGCTGCTTCTTTCATGTATAATCTGTTTAAGGATGGAGTGCCATTTCCTGAGCCTTCTTTAACACCACAGTGCCTTTCTAGGCAGGCATCTAGCAGCAGACCTACACTTTCCCACGGAGGGTGGGAGTCTCTGAGGCCTGTTAGAATCAGAAAAAGATCTGCCGCAAGTTTAGCTTAGGTTCCTTGTGAATAGGAAGAAAAGCAAACAGCAGGAATACATATAGGCTGCATATGTAGCATCATGTGACATCTCACATTTTTGCATTTTAAGAGGGGGGAGTGGTATTCCCCTCTTACAAGAACAGCCTAATTTTGGCTTGGGCTGTGCTCACTGTAAGTCCTCTGATCTCCCCCTAGTGTTCTCGGCTCAGTATTGCAGTTCCTCACTTCAAATGAGGCTCTAGAAAAGTTCTTCATCCAGTAGGTGCACTGATGTACCGAGCTAGCGGTTCTGTGACCCTTTAATACAGTTCTTCATGTTGTGGTGATACAACCGTAAAAGTATTTTCATTGCTACTCCACAAGTGTAATTTTGCTACCGCTATCAATCATCATGTAAATWTCTGTGTTTCCTGATGGTCTTAGGTGCTCCCAGTGGATCCCCAAAGAGTCAAGACCCATAGGTTGTGAACTCCTGCATTAATCACACACAGCCTTGAGCACCGGGACAGGCTAGCCTAYCTGGCTATGAGTAAAACAYGTGTGGGTTTTTCCTTTGGGGACTCCGGTCCCCGCTGATAGCACAGGGACCACCCGTCAGCAGGCGTGTCAGTCTCCTCTGCTCCCCTGCAATCCAGTCCTCTCACTGAGCCCGGGGTCCTCACTCAGGGCAGTGCTCACCCTGCTGTTTTTGCTGAGAGTCCCAGAATAACCAGAACGGCAGGAAGAAGGTATCCGGGGTGGACACATAAGGAAGGAGAAAACTCCATTCTAGCCACCATCACACGGCTGGTGTGTGAGAGGTACTTAGACTCCTGCATGAGGAGTATGGTGGCATGGAAAACAGATGGTGGGGAGTGACTGGGATCATGGACTGGGTCCTTTCAATGCTCTCTGGGGAAAGAAAAGAACCGTGCTCACACTGATTTGGAGCACAAGAATGCAGTCTTAAAACATTGTTTGTTTACAGAGTGGGCAAAATGGGACCAGAAACATATGTGTCATTCAGGAGCCTGTTGAGAAGCTGGGGACATCATGAAGACTCCCATGAGGATAAGGTGTGGGTAACAACAAGGACAAAAGGGAAAGGAGTGGCTTAACTTTAGGTGGGAGGAAGCACCCCAGACAGCCTGGGGTGGATGTGTACCATGGATTTGTTGGTGAGGGAGCACATGAGGCAGATTATTCACAGATGCACCCTGGAACCACCTCACCAGCTGTGTGGGAGTAAACAGGAGGAGGTTAGAAGTCAACTCAAGTAGAAGGTGTTAATGCTCACTAACAGGCATATGAGTCCTTCGGTAAATACAGGGTTGTGTGTGAACGCTGCTGTAGAAGGCTTTTCTCTCTAAATTGGGAACAAGAACCCTCTACACCAACCCCAGAATCTAAAATCAGAGTTCCCAGGAATCTGAAAAACTGAAAGTGATAATTACCCACCACCAGAGTTGCCCTGAGTTCAGCAGGGAAGAGATCCCCACTGGCTGACATTCAGGCTTACCCCTTCTGAGGAGGTGAGCATTCATAGAAACATTCCTGGGGAAAGGCAGATGAGGAAGGTACGGCCAAGAGACACAGAACAGTCAGTAGTTAAAACCCCATAGAACAGGAAGGCGTTGGTGAGCAGGTGCATGCACCGTTGTATTACTGACTGTCTTTGAAGACTTTGAAACCATGGAGTTCAGCCTTCACAAAGCTTCAGAGACACAATGCAGGTGTATTATGGTTTTTTTCTTTCCAAACAACACCACCAATATAAATTCTGAGATCAGCCCTCTGCACTGTAAAGTATTAATTACTTGGGGAAGTTTTGTTGTTGTTATCAAGCAGATTGTTTTTAGATAGACCAAGATAAATTACTAGGACAATTCCTTTGAAAAAGAAGTCATTATATTGCTGACATTCTTAGCTAAATTTAGCTCCCAATCTTATAAAGGATCCCATATTAATGCTATGATCCAATCTTAAAAAGTAGTAAATGTCTGGAATAAAACTAATAAACTATACAAAACTTCGCTTGAAATCAAAACTCATTACCATGACCAGGTATGGATGTTTTTGCTGTAACAAAGTCTACAGGCAGCTCTTGGAAAAGAGAAATGTTTGCATTTCCAAAATGGTGTCACCATCTGAGGGCATAGTGTCAACCAATCTGATACCTACCCATGGGCATGAACCACATCAGATAAACAATCGGTCAACAACCAATCCATGCCACCTGGATGTCAGCCAATCTACCTATTCACCTGGGTTTAAGCCAATCAATCCATTCACCTGGGTGTCAGCCAATCAAACCATTCACCTGGGTATCAACCAATCTACCCATTCACCTGGATGTCAGCTAATCTACCCATTCATCTAGATGTCAACCAATCTACCCATCCACCTGGGTGTCAACCAATCAAACCATCTACCTGGTTATCCTCTATTTAGATGTCAATCAGTCCATCTCTTCCCCCATTGTTTCAGACATTTTTGCCATAGTTTGTCTTCCAGATACCCCATGTCTTTCCCAAAAGGGAGCAGTAAAGTCAGTTTTTGATATACGAATATTTGTTCATCAAAAYATTGTATCATCCTTACAAGGAGATATACAGGATAGATACTTAAGGAATGTGCTGAGTATTTGTTGTACTGAACTGCAATCAGTTCTGATTAACAAAAGAATAGTAGTTTCCTGTGGTCTTTGGCTTCACAACTAGAAGGTCCCTCAAGCACATACAGCGACAGGCATTTTAGAAGCTTCTTTTGCTAAAAATCTTTGACTTCCTGCTTTGGCCTTCAGGTAACCAAAAGYAGGGTAGAAGCCAGACTTCTCTGTCCTTATTTGTGACTGTCTCCTTTATTTTACTCGAAGGCACAGAGATCAGACATTGACCTAAATCTTTACTTTTTGTGGATTCCAAAAAAAACCTTCACAAGACAGAACACTCTTCCAGATGTCAGGAAGGCTGCACCCTGGAACAGACGCAATTATTTGCTGAGGACCACTTTGACCCTAAAGCAACAAACCACAGCTTCTGAGGATCACCTTACAGAAATGAAGCTGAGGCAATGTCCAAGAAGGCCACACCGAGACCAGCAGCTGAGTGATACAGTCCTCTTACGTCTTCCCTGTCCTCTGTTCAAAGCTGAAACTCATGCCAGGATCTCCCAGATGGACTTGGCGTACTGGCCAGGTGGCTGAGCCTGAAGAKGTAGCTGGAGCCCAGACACTTGCCCTAAGGGGACAACTATATACTGACTGCCAGCCGGGCAGTGGTGGCGCACGCCTTTAATCCCAGCACTAGGGAGGCGGAGGCAGGTGGAWCTCTGAGTTCGAGGCCAGCCTGGTCTACAGAGTGAGTTCTAGGACAGCCAGGGCTACACAGAGAAACCCTATCTCAAAAAAAAAAGAAGTAAATCTATACTGACTGCCTTTGTCCCTTTTCTCTGTCATGATGACAGTTATCAAACTGAAAGGTATAGATAACCATGGTTTATATGCGCCACCCAGCTGAATTAGAAAAATAAATTAAAGCCACCTGAAGGCTAATCCCACAATATACAAGCAAAGAATAGGCAACTTCCATTTAAATGATAGCACAGTGACCAAGCCAAACATGAAAGCTAGCATCTGATAATTCAAATGTATGATAGTGAGAAGATTCAACAGAANGTAGCTGGAGCCCAGACACTTGCCCTAAGGGGACAACTATATACTGACTGCCAGCCGGGCAGTGGTGGCGCACGCCTTTAATCCCAGCACTAGGGAGGCGGAGGCAGGTGGAWCTCTGAGTTCGAGGCCAGCCTGGTCTACAGAGTGAGTTCTAGGACAGCCAGGGCTACACAGAGAAACCCTATCTCAAAAAAAAAAGAAGTAAATCTATACTGACTGCCTTTGTCCCTTTTCTCTGTCATGATGACAGTTATCAAACTGAAAGGTATAGATAACCATGGTTTATATGCGCCACCCAGCTGAATTAGAAAAATAAATTAAAGCCACCTGAAGGCTAATCCCACAATATACAAGCAAAGAATAGGCAACTTCCATTTAAATGATAGCACAGTGACCAAGCCAAACATGAAAGCTAGCATCTGATAATTCAAATGTATGATAGTGAGAAGATTCAACAGAATTTGTCAAAGCAAGAAAGCAGTTCTCACTTCGCAGGGAGTAAGAGATGGTTTATTCTGGAGTCAAATATGAGTGACTGGCCTGAGAAAAGACTCAGGTTTTCCCCCAAATGCCACTCTCCACTTTAGAAATAGTTAGAGATTTTTAGTTACATAACCAAGAAAGACATTAACCAAAGCATTTACCGAATAAGTGGTGGGGACTGTAGGAAAGCAAAGCACAGCAACGTTAGCACAGACCTCAGACATTACCTAACAGCATTCTTGACTTTTGGATTGGTATCAGTGAGAGGTGTGCTAAGAACATATTTTAAGGTATTACTGGTCCCAGGGATACTAGGCCAGATATAGGTATGTGCAGTTAGTTGTTGGTGTTCAAAGGGAATAAACACAATCCAAGATCACTGAATTCTGGTTTATAACATTTTAACTAATGATAACCCCCCCCCAAGGTTAGACATTTAGCTTTTCAGAATCTTTTTTTTTAATTTATATGACAAGTATTTTACCTGCATGTGTGTATAAGGTCCACATGTGTGCCTCTTGTCTTGGAGGCCAGAAGAGAGCGTTGAATTCCGTGGGAACTACAGTTACAGATGTTTGCAAGCCTCCATGTGGGTGCTGGGAATGAAGCCCAGGTCCTCTGAAAGAGCAGCCAGTGTTCTTTATGGCTAAGTCCTCTCTCAAGCCCCATGGCTCTGTAGAGTGTTTAAGACAGGTACAGTATTTCTTTCTCTGTTATGTTTCTCCTGGGAACTCTAGCTCACAAAGCTGTAATCGAACACTCAGTGGATGGACTGTGCACTCTGGATGAAACCCATTAATTTTTTGCCATTATTGATTTAATTTAGAAGAAAGTGACTTAATTTAGAAGAAGGTGTGACAACTCCCAGAGCCCATTGTCAACTAATCCAGCACAGGAGTGGAGCCCCTGAGCAGTGATTTAAGAACTCATGGTTGATTATAGCATTTAGGCTGATGTAAATAGGACTCAGATCTTCCTGAGGAGCAACAATGACAGGTGCCCCCCCACCCCCCCTTCATAGAGTCATGCACACCTAACTCTTGGCTGCATCTTAAGCCAGATAGATGTCTCAGTCACTTCCATCACTTGTAGGATGTGTCTTGTAAAACAAAGCAATGCTCCTTAGAATATGGTGCTCAGTTGTCACTCTTCCCTGGGCGTCCCTCCCTTCCTTTCTGGCCAACATCTAGGCATCCAGGACTTCACTTGCTAAGAGAAGTGTAAAAAGTTCAGTGTGATGTGGAGTTGCTTTTGAGTTCTCTATCAAGGTTCTCCTGATGTTGGATATGTTCTCTCTGGCTCTTCTGCTCAGAGCCATGTGTTACCTTCACTCTACTTGTAAAATGAGAGGAAGATGTGGAGGAGGGAGGAGATGGAAATGAGTGAGGGGATGGGGACAAAGGTGGAGATGTGATTATGTAGAGGGAGAGGTTGAGTCTGTATTTTTTTATATCAATGATAAATTCTTTATAAAGCTTGACCCTATTASCTACTTCTGAGTGCCCCTCCAAACCCTGTCTCTTTGGTGAGGATTAAGTTTCATGATGAATATGGAGGAAAACATACAGCCCACAGCAGACAGAAGCATTCAAGATGACAAGTTCAAAGCCTCCTTTTTCTACATAAGAGGCCCGAGAAAGCCTAGCTCTCCTCTTAGTAAACTGCCTGGAATTGCCCTCCTACCAAGAAGCAGACACACAGTAGCGCCAGCAGTAAGCCTCCTAGGTTTTCTTACTGTGGGGCAGACTGCCAAGGACTACACTGTGGGGTTAGGACTGGGCCACCATCTTGGGAAACAGGAGGGTGTGGTCAAATCTGAGCCCCAAGGACTGTGCCCAAATTCCTCTAAGCACAAGTTCTACATTTAATGCAGAAGCATTTAGGGCAATCTAAAAACTCAAACCATACAGCAAACAAATACAACTAATTGCTATAGGAATTTTGACTATATGAATTTAAAGTTTCCTTCAAAGGGAAGAAAAAATTCACTTTTCCTGTTTCCTATGCAGGTAATATCTTTACACAAGATAAAAGGTGTCCTGTAGCACTGAGGGGAAAATCCATATGTACTTTGAGAGAGCCTGGTGCAAGCTCACGTCATTTACTCTCAGGGCAGTCAGTGTCAACCACAAATAATAGGATGTTGTCTAGCCTGAGTTTTAGGCAGGTTCCTTTTTTTTTTTTTTTTTTTTTTTTTTTTTTTTTTTTTTTTTTTTTTTTTACCATCTCATAATGTACTACCAAATCCGTCAAATACTGGTTGAAAACCTTTGAATTTAATTGCATACCTCCACAGGCCACATCTCTCCAAAGGAACACCCCAGGCTGAGTAGAAGCACACAGACATAATAATCTCTGACTGGCCTCCTGGGAAAGCTGTCCTTCTGCATAGCTATTATATGGGTCAAATCACCCACATGCTGTGTTCAAAGTCAGATGAGAACCCCATCAAGTACAAAAGACCTTGCATCACATCAGGTTTTTTTCCTCACAAAGCAGAAAAAAAAATCAAGGTGAACAATGTAATAAAAAATATACCATTTAATAAGACCTACTGAAAGATAAAAATCTGAGATAGTTGGTTTATTTGTGCAAATACATAAGTAGATATATGATAAGCATTTGATACAACATTGATTTCAATAGCAGGGAGCTGTGGTGGGCTACATTCCCTGAGCCTCCACCAGCAAATTTAGATGGAAAAGAAGGTTCAACCATCGGTACAATGTTGCTAAGGTTCAGTCTTTGGTACAGTGTTGCTAAGGTTCAAAGCATTTTCACTTCAAAGCCCTTGAATGTCTAAGGGAGTCAAAGAGTTCTGTCTGGACATGGAGTCCCATGTAACCTCGTCTCTTCACCATTCACATCTGTGGTTTTGTCAGTTCAGCCGGCCTCCTAGGAAACTATTTTTAAACATAGTAAATTTTATAGTAGCACATTTTTTTCTAAAGAAGACCTTCAAAATTTAAACAAAGGCAAACTCTCCTGAGTGCAGAAGAATCCACAGAAGCAGTATGAATAATCGTGTTAACAAAGGGAAGGTACTGGCTGCTCTCAAGGTACTGGCACTGGTCCATGCTCCTTGTATGCATATTGGATGCCACAGCTCTGTGAAGTAGGCATTTGGCACCATCACCCACATCTCCTACAAGGCAGCAATAACTCATAGAAGCTTAGCAAACCAAGCAATGTCAAAGACTGATCAATCTGAGAGCCACCATGCAAACTCTGTTTGACATAGCACAGATGCAAGTGTTTTCTGTTCATTAGTTTGAATGCACAGTCAAAACTGCATGGGAATCAAAAGACCCAGAACTTGCAACCTTGCAGGGTCCAAGGGTTAGAGTAAATGGGAATCAACGATGACCCTGACTTGCTCAGTTCAACAATTTTGTTTGTTTCAGTAAATCCAGGCACTGTCATGTGCAGAGGCATTCAGTAGAAAGCCAGCAGCTGCCACAGGACAAAGGAGAAGCTCCCTAAACTTTCACTAAGTCTGCTCCATGACAATGGAGCCTTATGAATGGATCTTGTCTCTTTTCTTTCCTTAAACAAGTATATGAAGAACCTAGGCAAGGATCTTGTTTTGTCTCCAAATACAAGACAGAGAGCACAGCTTTATGAGACAAGCAGGAAATTTCACTCGCGGCTAGAAGGAGCGATTTGGGGGCAGAAAGAAAAGCAAACATTTTGGAGCCTAGAGAATTCACAGCAACCTCCAGGAGCACATGATTTTTTTTTATGCCATTCAGTAGGATTTGAGCTAATTCCATTCCCTCTCAGATTCCGGCATGTTTACTACACACCAACCCTGTGCCTGCTGCTACTCTCTGCATGGTCAGAGCCCATCTTAAACATTACAAGACCATGGCCTGAGACTAGTACTTGAATGAGGATAACACTTTTTGCACACAGCTATGGACTAGAAATACTTACACTTTCACTTTGTGTTCCAACGAGATAATGTTATAGAGTAAGGTGGGTGTGCCCCTTCGAGCTATATATGAAATCCACATGCATCATTAGTACTGCTAACTTTCCTGGAAGTAGAAAGTCTAGCCACAGATGAAGGTCACCTTCAAAACCAATGAGAAGGCAGCRAAAAGCTTCAAACTACCAGATGAATGAAGGGGTTTTAAAATTTGTTTTCCTCTCGTGGAGAGAAAATTCAATTTAGGTTTGCTTTATCAATTCAAAGTAGAGTTTTTAAGATAATGGAAATATGAAATCTTCTCAGACCAGGGTCTGTAAATAAAAATTTCCCCAGTCTTGTGTTAATGATTAAAGGAATATAAGAGATATATTTATTCCTTATCGGCATGCAGTAAAACAACAGGAATGAAAAAATTCCAGCTCAGAGAACCCTTAATATTTTCTAAAAGCTCTGGGGATTCAGGCATTATCACAATGTAGCTTTGCTTTTGCCTACACAGTCACTCTAATGTTTGTCCTACAGAGAGTCACACCTTAAAACCTTACCATTAATAATTACTTTGCTGGCATGGCTATCTGTGACCCTCTTTTGATCCCACAGTGCCCAGCACATGGCTACTGCTAAGTGTCTGCAGAATAAAAGTCAATGAATTTTATTAGCAGCAAAGGCATCACCAACTTTTTGCCTCAGCTTTTGTGAGGGTCAGTTATAGTTTCCAGAGTTTTTAAGGAATATTCATAGTACTACAGAGAACCTCTCAATGGAACGAAGTATTTTTAGAGCTGGAGTATCCCGTCCCCAAACAAGGCAGTGAGGACTGGTCCCGCTGAGAGCC
>BDUI01004839.1:65593-80074 GCA_002335545.1 Apodemus speciosus
AATTAAAGCAAATATCTCAGCAGCTAAGGACAGTTCTGTGTTGAACATCACCAGTCCTGAAGTATTTCTTGAGAAAAGTTAAATGTGTAAATTTGGTGGGGATTGGCCCTTGATCTGAAAGCTTATTTACATCTCTCAGAAATAACAGAACATCAGGGTRTACCAAAAATTGACATACCAAAAATTCCATGTGCAATATAATGTGTATATATTTTTWTTCTGCTATTCCTAAAAAATACATCCATTAGTAGATGCTGATTATATAAATGGTTCAGTATCATTCTTATACAGCTATTGTTATGGGAAACACATACAATTTTACTTAATTTTCCCAATCTTTGTTCTCAATAATATTTGGAATGAATAGCTGATGTTGAGGGTTCTCCAARGCCACTGACAAATTCYGAATAAGAAACATTCAATAGAAGCCAGCTCTCCTGTGAAAAACCTGGTCTCCCTGACCACATCATAGGAAATCAACCCATTTCTGGAGATTCATCTCACCTATGGATGTCTCATTTCTCCTCGACTTCAAATTTGATGTTGAATGAATATGCTCATTAAAAGAGTTTTAATTTTTTGTAATATCAGGAAATTAAAATTTACCTACATATTCATTAATAAATACAATATTTTAAATGTGTTCATTTTAATTTTAATGGTATGTACACATGGGGGTGCACTATGTGCACTTGAGTGCAGATGCCTAGTCTCTAGGCCTGAAGAGTGTACAAAATGCTCTTGAGATTGTGTTTCAGGTCATAGTAAGCTTCCCTGGGTTGGTACTGGCAACCGACGCAGGCTTTCTACAAGATCAGCACAGAGGATACTGTCTTCTCACACTTTACAGAAGTGAAACTTTGACAATTCCACCTTCTAAAAGGTTTCTTCCTTGCAAGAGGTTCTGTCAGCTAAATCACAACCACTGCGATCAGGGTAGGGGGTGGAAGGCGTGGTGAGCATTCTACTGCAAGTGCCAGTGTTACAAATGGATTCTGTTTCTATTTCCTCAAGTGCCAGTGTTACAAATGGACACTGTTTCCATTTCATCACTTTACCGAAAGGCTACTGGTTCCCCAGGGCCTAGAGAGCACTTTAKTACTCTAGAAGAGTACTTTGACATAACATAAAATCTGWACCAATTAACCATTCAGATTTTGCACATTGCTTATTTTTGCCAGTTCTGCTGGGTACTGCAGGRCTGACTGGTTTTGCATATATGAGCATATATGAGCATGTATGAGCATGAGGTCAAGTTTCTTCCCTCTTGTGTCTTTCATCACAGTCCAGTTTGTTCACATCTATGCTATGGATCATCTAACATACAGTAAAAAGCAAACTGATGTTATACCTTTTCTAGTCCCTGATAGGATAGTCCTCTGAGGACATGTGTTTCCCTAGCTGTAGCATTACTAACTTTCAGTGACAAATTTGGTTGCACCATCTTGGCATACTAGTTCTGTCTTACAATGTCACAAGTGATTGAATACCTTTTCCAGGCCACACCACTTGTGCACACCATGASAACTGCACACATGTAAGGCCAGAGGAAGAGGGAGGAAGACACAAGTGTATCTCTGTGTATCTGATAACGGAGGACAAAATGAAACATTGATCCACTTTTTTTGACTAAGCTTCTTGAGGTTTGCAACCAACATCCTCTTTTCTGTGGAAGATTTAAAATGAAAAATCGATTATTACTCATGTGTAGACTTTAGTCCATGGATCAACAGCTGACTGATTAATTAAATATAGTAATGGGATCATAGATTAGTCCTTCCCCTCTAAGTATGCATTAATAAAACCATTTTCAATGCAAGAAATATCTGCATATGGCCACTGTTACATTCCACGAGTACAGCATCCCACTCGCTATCTGACATATCGTAAGTTATTTGACCCAGGGGAGGGCAGATCATCAATTTTCAGTTTCATGCCTGGTGTCCTGGATGAACTCTGAAGTTTAATACATGGTTTGGACCTCTCATTTATCTGCTCAGGGGATGAAATGCCAGCTCTTCAAGAACTGGAACCTGGATCAGGAAGAGCCCACTCTGCTGTTTGATCCTGAAGTATGGATTATGGCCGCTTCTCAGTGTGCCCTAATGAAGGCTTCTTATGTGTGTAAAATAATATAATCTCCATAAAACTGATACTAGACACTAGATGTTTGTGTAGTGTATATGTTATTAATGTTAAAAAGGATGCCTTTGACAAGTCCTTGCCAAATTCATTTTTTTAACTCAAGCACAAAAATGAAACTCTAGAAAGCAATTTTTTCTGATAAACAACAAATTCAGAACCTTTATCTTCTAAAATCTGATAGTGCAGCAAGAGAGTGGCAGAGCTGTGGGAAAGGGCAGCAAGATAGAGGGACACAGGGTGTGTGCAGCAGGCAAGACAGAGGGACACAGGGTGTAGGCAGCAGGGCACAGCTGAGAGGTACAGGGCGTGCCCACCATGCAAGGCAGAGAGGCACAGGGTGTGAGCAGTGTGCAATGCATAGACTCATGGTGTAGGCATGGGGCAGAGCAGAGAGGTATGGAGTTCAGGCAGAAGCACCCGACTCAGCTGAACTCACTATCCATTTGAAATCTCTCCAGGAACACACATATCCCCTGACTCTGAGCAGACTGTTCTTACATCAGAAGAGAGTTCCAAACTTAGGACCAGTGTCTGGCCTAGCATTAACCCCTTTGGTTTCATAGAAGGCATTGGTGGGATGCTTTCTATCGTTCTGCATATTGAGTTTCAGATTCTGGCCATGGAGCTGAGCATGAAGGGTGGAGAAACTGTGTCCTTCAGTGCTAGAGGACAGTGAAGCAAGAGGACCACACATCAGCAATGTTTCATCCTGACTCCCCAGCTCTCAGACCCAGGAAGCTGTTTCAAATCCCCTTACTCACCTTCTGCTCTTGACATCTTAGTCACTGCAGTGCTGAGCTAAGGTGAGGAAAAAATCAGAATCTATTGCCTCTACTTCACTGCCAGGACATCCCACTTTCCATTCAACATGTCCTGGATTTGAAGCCCCTGCCCCACCTACACAAAATGCCCATGAGATTTCTCCTGCTGAACTACCAATAGTCCTGCTCACCCTCACCAAGAATCCTTGCCAATTTTAACTTCAGTTCTCTTTCCTGACATAGCATCTTCCCTGGATCCTTGGCTACATTTTATCTTTTTGCTTTACCACTCCAGCTTGTGCCTATTATTCCTTCGAGCCACATTTTTGTTCTCTCTGTGACAAGGTGTGTCAGTCTGTCTTCCTGGGGTTAGGTTTTTCCTCATACACAGTAATACCTGCAGCTACAACTAATGTGCAAAGCTTCTGCTAGAAACACCAACCTTATTTCTAGTAACCCGATTTGTATCAATTACGACTGATGGAATTTATGAGGGGTCCTTTTCCACTCGATCTGTTTCAGTCTCTTCATGGGGGGAAGACAGTTACAGATTTTAGATATTCAACATTTCTATAAGTGTACCTTAGGACATTTAATTATTCACACATATGACAGAGAAAATGAGAAATAAAGTCCCCCCCAAATCTAGTTGAAAGAGCAGCTAAACTTTCTCGACATTATATCGTCCTCACATGATTTATAAGAAGTCATACTGACTCATTTGTTCTGCAGATTTTCCATGATTAAACAATTAACTGAGTAACTGGTTCATTTCCTTTCTCCTTTGAGAAAGCAGAAGCCCCCATATCACAGTCTGCTACGCTTGCTTACTGATGGGCTTCAGATCTGATTCTGATTTCGAGCATGTGGACAACAATGGGAGTCACTGCCCTTTCATACAAGCAGTTGGTTGTCCCCTGTAGTGCTTTCTTCAAATGTTCCCCCCACCCAGCCTCAGCAATCAACTGCTCCTGCTGGGAAATTCTGGATTGATAGCTAGCAAACTACATCCCAAGCTAAGGTCTTGTAAACTAAGATTGCTGGCCAAGGAGGTTAACATAAGCCTGTGGCAAAGTCCATGCTCAGGTGGAATGAGGCAGGGCCAGAGCCAATAAGAAGGACTTACATTTGACCTATGCCACACATTATGCTGACTTTGCTTTTAGAACATTTGCTATCTGGGAATGTCCCCATAGTTTACAAAAGCACACATGAACGCACACACTAATGTGGGGTTTCACCATAGTGAAATTTCTTTGCCTGCATCTGACATTTCTATACAGATTTAGAAATTTTAGATTTCTAAAATCTGACGTTTCTCTTAATCTGTAGGGTGAGCATCAAGTCTACTAAACAAATGATTCAGCAATTAGGAGAGCTTTGTCACATCTAGTATTTCAGCAGAAATACTAGGGAAACCTGAATTAATGCCCGCTCCCCCAATATAGGGCAGCAAGACATTACAAAGCATGATTCCTCCAAAGTTCACCTTGGGAAGCCGGTGACTTTACTGTGCTTAAGTACAGGGCAGAGTTGAAAGGTTAGTTATAGGAACTTGTTTCAGCCCAAATAGACATGTCACCAAAATGACTCACCCAACAAAGATGACTTCCATGAAACTGAACAGTTGATTACATAGCTAGCTTTTCAGTTACTGCCCCACACTATGAACTCTCATAGTTACCTCCTGTAACTGTGAAATTAAGGAGAATTACATACTAAAAAGTCAATGAGGAGTGGCTGGAATCTCAGGTCAAGTCCAGTAATCCTACCCAGCACTCCTATGAGGGAACATTGGCAGCATACCAGAAATAGCGAGGGTCTCTTGAAAGTGGTTCTAATAAAGTCAGTCACTATGATGCTTAGAGAGAAACACTCCGCAAAACATAATTTTAGCCTCAACAACTTAAACTCCAGTAAAGCAACAAACGCTTGAGTGTTGGCTTGACATCAGCCATGTAAGAAGATGGAATACATATCATGTTGTCTCTTGCAGCTGGGTGAAGTCACTCAGTAATTCCCAGGCTGCAGAATGGAAGGGGATGGGGCTCCGAAAAGGGTGTGTTAGAGTCTTCACTCTTCTCCCTCATCTAGAAAATCAAAATGCAAGAACAAAGCAAAACAGAGTTCTCTGTAGACCTAGAGTAACCACCATGGATCGTAAGAAGTCAAAGAGAGTCCAACTACCGGTCCAACATGGGTGCAGGTCATCATGCAAGCCCAGCACTGTGCAATGAAGTAGAGAAGAGCAAACCTGGGGCAATACCCAACCAAATGATCCAGGTGGTTTTATGCTGTGTCTCCAAGCCTATGCTTAAATACTGCACACGAAGAGAGTTGAGCCCTGTCACTCCTTGGTGGCTTCTCTTTCTACTCATCATCCCCACCTGGCTAAAATAATGTGGAAACCTACTGCCTGCCAGCATTCCACTTCCATGCGTACATTTGTCACCTGTGGTTCATGAGACCTTGGGGGTGCAGAGCTGAGAGTCCCCGTTTCTCATCCCAGAAGGAAGCAGAGTAAGCTAGATTGGCCATGTTTGCCCCCTTAACAGTCATGAGAGGAGCTGAGAAATGACTGATTCTCATAGGAGGATCTGGGTCCCTTACATATGGGAGTGCAGGGGACACTCCAGGTGTTTGGGACTCTGAGGACAACATTACTTGTTATCCAGATTGTTTTCATTACAAAGCATGCCAAGCACATCTAAGCACAAGCAGGAAAATAATATTCTGGGGCTGGTGACTCTGAGCCTAATGAGTGTCATGTGGATGTGACAGGCGCCTTCTGGAAGTGGTTGAACAATTCACATGACGCTGTTTTCAATAAAAAATAGACACAGTGGTCCAAGGGACAGAATTTCCTTTTAGGAATGCCCTGAAAGTATGTTACTAAGGTAATGTTCTGTTTGAAGCTGACTTTCTGAACTTCCTATGGACACAATGAAACAAAGCACCTTTTGAGACACAAGAATGGCCAAATGGGCAAATGAGAGGATGCTGCAGCTGAAAATCAACACCAAAGAATGCCTTAAGATCAGCAAAGCCAGCATTTCTGTTCCTGTGTGTGGCTTATAGTAATCAGAGTTCTAACACACCCAGTGACCGGCCTATCTGACCAGGTGCAAAATCTGCTTTTACAACTGTACAAAAGCAAGGGCGGAGGGTAGCTCTGCCAAAGCAGCAGCAAGGACCGCAATGAGATCAAGGGCTCATTTTCTGGGTGCTGAGCATATTTCATTGTACTCTGATGAAACCACTAGGGAAAGACATCTGCATTTTTCATTCACAGCAATTATTAATTCAATGAAATATGAATCAATTTAAATGAATAAATTATCATCCCAAATAGAAATCTTTTTTTTCCTGATTAACTGCTATTCGGTAAGACACCCAGTCCATTAGATATATCCTATCACTGTCTACGCAGCCACCAGACAAAGCAAAGACCCTGGGCTTAGAAAGTTGACATGGGTCTGCACACAAAGAGCTTTGTATCTACGTGAGAAATGGACTTGATTATGTGTCTCCCTCATTTATCAGAGTCATCCATCACCTCGATGAATGTTTTTTTCTTTCATCTACAATTATTTACTGGATTCTGAAAGCATTTTGGTACTATTGGAACACACACAAATATTCTCTTTTAGAAAGGCAAACCAGAAACACTCAAAACACCATAGGAAACGCAGACTTATTCTCTTAGAAAAACAAATCKAACACTCATGACTATTTCCAGAGAATTYCCCTCCAGGATATATGTGTTGGTTTAGAATACTGGAGCTCCTGCCCTTCCTTTCCCCTCGTTCATGACCTTGATGCATACCACGGAGATTTCACAAGTTACTGCTATAGCTGGGAGGTTGATCTTTGCCTCAGTTAAGATACAAAATACATTTCACAATCTGATGCCTCCAGATGTTCTCTAGAAAGTGCCATTCTGCAATTCTGTTTCTAACTCTAAAGGCATTCTCTACATGGATCCTCCACCATTTTTGTCATTTATGCTCTCTGGTTGCCACAGTCAGGGGTGGTACTCTAACAGGTACCTATCTAGAGGTTGACTCCAATACCCCACAACTCCCACCAATGCCCCAACACAGGAAGGAGTCACTGAAGTCCAAGCTACATTTCTGAGTATGTCAAGACTAAAGTCCTCTTTGTGGTGAGGGCTGGTAAGTTCCCACGAAACTCACTGGGATGTATCATACAAGTGGTTGTGTTGACCATGAGGCAAGCACACAGACTAGAAACAACTCTGGAGAAATTCTCTTTCCTCGAGGACGTTACACCCCACCATGCATGCATGGCGTACCTGCCAAGCATGGCACGCCAAATCCACCCAAGAGTGTTTCTGAAGCTTCATTACAAGGCTTGTAAATACACACACTGCATGCTGAACTGAAGTGTCTAGATCCAGAATTTGACTCTGTGGTCCAAACCTCACAGAAAACATCATGGACTGGTTTTCTGCATGACAAACCCCACCTGTAGGCATCTAGGAGTCATAAGCTCAGGATTATTGTCCCTGGGCAGACCCCTCAGTGATTGCCCCACAAAATTCAGCCAAAATCCAGAGAAAGAGAGGAACACTCAAGCAGAAACCAATGAGATCCAGAGGATTGTGAGAAATGCATGGAAGATTGTATTCCACTGTTTTGGGAAGTCTGGAGGAAAGTGATAAACGTTCAGACAAATGTGACCTATAAAAATTACACCAAAGACATAAACAATTTAAATTGATCTGTAATCAGCAATGGGATTGAAGCAACAACCATTGCCTAACAAAGTAAAACAAGGCTAGATGTGTTCAAGGCCAAGTCCCACAGACATTTAAATAAAACCAAAGAGCATCACTGTAAAATAATTCTACAAAGCTTATTCCGTTGCTACAAAATTGAATAAAGCCAACACACAAAAAAGGAAATGGTAGACCAATCCTTTCTCTAGGATCTGGGATGAAAACTTTCTGAGTAGAACTTTCACCAAGCAAATTTATCAGAAAAGATTATATGCTATGAACAAGTGAGTATCATTCCAGAGACAAAAAAAAGTAATTCAGGCTGTGTGAATCAAATACATTCAAAATAGAATAAGGGACATGGATGGTATCATCTGAATCTATGCAGAAAAGTTATTTGACAGAGTTCAGTGTCCTTCCTTGATGAAAGCTCTTAAATACTGAGAACATTTCTCTCCTAACCTGCTTCTCTATGGCTGTTATAAACTCTCTGGCCAAAAGCAACCTGGGGAGGAAAGTGACAGGATACAGCCCACCATCCAGGGAAACAAGGAAGACATGCAAGGTAGGAAACTGAAGCAGAAACCAAGAAGAAACACATTTCCTGGCTGCTCCCCATGGTTTACTCAACTGCCTTTCTAACACAGCCCAGACCCAGCTGCCCAGGGCTAGCCCCATATAGAATAGGTTGGGTCCTTCTAAGTCAATTAATGATTAAAAAATATCTCCACAGGCATGTCCAGAAGCCAATCTGATGGATATAAGTCTTCCATTTAAGTTCCCTCATCCTGAGCAGATGAAGCTAACAATGAAAGTTGACTACGGCCTCCAAATTTATTAAATTTATAAACATAAATTTATGGACAAGTGACTGGGCAATTGTCAGAAGTGTCAACAGCCTCCAAATACACAGAAGTGCTCAACTCCTCTAGCTGTCAGAGGAAATGCAAATCAAAACTATATTGAGATTCCACTTCAGTCTAGACAGAACGGCTATTAGCAAGGAAACTACCACAGTTGCCAGTGAGAGAGAGAAATGCTGGGGGGCGGGGTGCACACCCAGCCTGTGACAGCATGTACAAGACCGCACACATTCAGGCCAGCCCGAACCTCACCATGGAGAGTGAACTGGACACAAAGTCCCATGAACAGAAGAGCAAGTGGCAACTGACAGCATTTGGAAAAGTGATGGCCAGTTTTCTAGTAAGCTGCAGACCCCAGTGAGTCTCCAGATTAAGGTCACAAGGTCAGAAACACTGGTGTAGCACAATTTAGTCTTGACAGATTCAAACTTTTGTGTTTAAGGCACAAGTTGGGTGGGTACAAAGAAGAGTAGATGTTCGAAGTTTTAGAGGGTGAATATGATCAAAACTAATTGTATAATGTTCTCAAATAACTAAAAAGTAATACTTTAAAACATGTCAACATTAAACAAAAAGAGATACAAAGGGAACCCCCCCCCTCCAAAAGTGAAATTACAAGTATGGCATGATCCAGCTCCATCACAGTTGCATTATACCTGAAGGAATCTCAATCAAATAGAAGAGAAATATAGCAGGGATCCCCACACACCCCTGTTTACTGCAGAGATGTTCACAACTGCTGCCAAAAGCTAAAAATCAGCCCAGGCAGCTGAGATGGCTATTCTTGGCTGCCAGCTCAACCACTTCTGGAATTAACTAAAACTCAAATTAACCACACCCGTGAGGGATCTTGCTTAAGTGATTTGACATGGGAAGTCCCACTTCTGATCTAGATTATTGAGGTGCAAGATCCACTTCTAATCTGGGCCACACCTTGTGCTGGAAGCAGACATCAAAGACGTGCATGAAGGGAACTTGTTCTCTGCTTCCTCTAGCTAGCAGACCCATTCCTTCATTGGCACATGAGCTACTTCTTCAGGACTCCTTGGTAGACTGAAGTCCAACGGAGGCTACTGGATTCTTGGACCTTCCAGTACAAGCAGCATTTTTAGACTAGCTGGACCACCATCTGTAAACCATGTTAATAAATCCCCTAATGTGTGTGTGTAAATACATATATGTGAATATGTAGAATAATTCTGTAGGTCCTGTACTTCTAGAAGACCTAGAGAACTCTGACTAATATACCATCCTTCGACGGATGAATGGGGTCACTGAGCCCATAGAGGAGGAGGAAATGATGCCATTTCCAGAAAAATGGATAAGACTAGAAATCACTGTGTTAACTGAAATAAGCCAGACTCAAGAAGGCAAATGTGTCTTATAGGTATGTGTGATCTCCTTCAGAAAAGTAGAAAAGAGGCCACATGGGGAGGTGCTGAGGACCAGCAGGAGGCATCAGACACATTACTACATGTCTGTGTGAAAATTTCATGATGAAACCCATTATTACATATAGAATATATATGTGAATAAAATCATGGAAAGGTTAGATTTTTTAAATATCTGCATCCCATTATTATGATTAAACCATATACTCAGGTCTAATTTTACTAAAAGAAAATGCCATGAACATATAGCTAGGTCCTTCGGCCAAGCACTGAACCCCTTAAATCATCAGTACCCTTTCTTGGGTGGTTTAGTTACATCTCCTCCTCTTTTCATGATTTCCCCCCACATACACATTCACAATGATACAGTTCCTATTTGCTTTCTTCCTGCCATTTCTTCTGATTCTGCACATGGGAACATTGTGAGAGGCTGTGCTCTCTCAGCTCTTTGGCCTCTGGATGTGGAAGAAAGTCTGAAAAAGGTCAGGGCTGCACACCCCCAGGGCTGAGCAGCAGGCTGTGCTGAGTTGCCTGGGGTCTGAGTTCTTTTGAGAGTTGCAGGGAATGGGGAAGAGGCTCTGATCCCTTGGGAGGCTTTCTGTGGAGATGGCAGGGAATCAGTGGGAAAAAGAAAAACCTGGTGAAAGAAAAACATTTCTCAACAAATGATTGCTCTTTTCCTGTACCTGAAGGAGTGGACCTTAGGACACCCTCGTGACATGGAGTCTAGGGAGTGACCTCCATGGACTGAAGTTATCAAAGACCAGGTCACCTGAACAAAGGAAAGACTCATTCTCTCTGAATTATAAATGTGAGCCTTGGTAGTTAATCAAATCAGAATTATTAAAGACCATTATTCAAAATGAGACTAAAAAGAATCTATGCTTACTCTCTTAATCCAGTTTCAGAATCCACAAGTGTTAGGCTCATAGGGAGACTCCAAGGATACCCTGCACAAATCCCTAAACCCCTAAAACAACCCTTGTGCACCCCGCCCCAAGCCTATCCACTCCATCAATTTAGTGAACACTGTGGCCTCTGGTGAACAAAGAGAGGTTTCCCTACTGTTTTAATGAGGGAGGGGGCACAAGTCCAAGACTATCCAGAGATGTCCCTTTCCTTACTGGAATGCCTGTGTGCTTCCAAACAAGAACACATTAGCTTACTACAGAACAGACTTCAAATGGAAATGCATGAACTATTTCAAACTCACAGTTCCGAAGGTGACTTAGGGGGCGGGGCTTGCATGCTCCTGTCAGGGGCTGGAACCCCAGCCCACCCCACCCTCCTCCCTGCACTCTTCAGTAATCTAGTGACCTCAAACCAAGGAGCATCGAAGACCAGAGCAAACCTGTGAGGCATATTTAGAGCAGCTGCCAAACGCAGCAGCAACTTGACAGCTGAGGATGAGGAGCAGTTGGTGAATGGGCTCAGTATTTGGGACCCAGGGATTATTTGACGTTGGAATGGGTCAGTAAAAAAGGATTTTTCTGGAACGTGTGTTCTGAATAATTTGGTGACCACAAGAGAGTGGGAGGAGCTTACAAGGGAGGAAGGCTGCTGCTGACCTATGACTTCTAACCCGGAAGTCGACTCCAAGAGTGGTACACGCGCCCGCCGCGTCACTTTCCTCACTCTTTTCTCACCCAGCCCCGCTCCCCTGACTCTGACAAAGTTATTTTCTCTTCCACTCACGTATTTTTAGGAGAAAATGAAAAGTTGGGAATGCATTTGCACGCCCGGGAGAGAGCTCAGTGGACAAAGTACTTGCCACACAGCATTCCTGTAAACCTAGGCAGACTGGGTTGGGGCAATGGTTCAATGGTTAGAGCTCTCACTTCTCTCACAGTGACCCACGCTCCAGTGTCTTCGCTCAGGTTGGGTGGCTAGCAATCACCTACTTTAGCTCACCTGGGGTGCCTCTGACCTCCATGGACCCAGCAATAGTTTGTACATGCCTGTGCACACATACATAATAAAGTTTTAAAAATCTTTAAAAATCAAGGAAGTGTGAAAGCCATTGAAATCATAACACCCAGGAGGTCAAGATGGGGATCCCTGGGTGACACTGGCTAGCTAGCTAGAATTGGTGAATTCTGGGATCAGCGAGAGACCCCACCTCAGTAACGAAAGTGGAGAGCAATGGATACCAACCTTGGGTATCTCCACCCAGGCTCACATCCATGCACAAGCACAGGCATGCTCTCGTGTGCATGCACACAAGAAGATGTGTGTGCTAAAAAGAATGATGTAAGAAGGGAAAAGAAGTGGAATGTAGTAAAAGAAAATAGTGAGAGGGAAAGAGGAGGAGAGGCTGCTGCCAGCCTTGGGGCATCACCGGGGACTGTGCATTTCCTAGTTAACACGGGGCGCACATTTCAGCCCTGCCACATTTCTTCAGGATAGCTACACATCACACTTCACCAACCTAGTGTCTTGTCTTTTTCTTGGCATCGTATCTAATGTTTGTTGTTCCAAACTCTGTCCTCAGATCTCCCTGAATAGCCCCAGGTTGTGCCATCTGGTGAGTGCAGAGTCTGTTCCCTGGGGTTAGGGGAGAGGATCTGTCCTCATGCTGGTGACGGTGCTTTCAATTAGGATAAAACTCTGCACTATCGCACTATCAGATAGCTCTCTGAATGGCAGGTGCACGCGCTACCCGGGGCCAATAAGTGTTGGTTTCATATAAGTGTTAAACCTCACCTCTGCGTGGGCCTGCTGCCTTTCCCTTCTTCCTGTTACAGTGGGCTCATGGGTAGCCTGCAGGTACCGATTTCCCAAGTGTTAACCATAAAGGAATAACAGGCCAGAAAGTGTCAACTGTCAGGAGAGAGTCACACCAGAGACACATGCTGCCAGGGCATCACAGAGGTCTCTGCAAGTACTGTTCTGTCCTTGGCACACTTGCCAAGATACAGTGCTGGAAAGCCAAGGAGAAAGCTAAGAATATCTTCTAAAGAAGGCAGGCATGTTAGTGCTGCGCGGTGCCTACACCCCTGACAAGAGCTCGCTTTCACAGAAATGGCTTGGGCATGCATGCATTGTAGGCCCAGGAAGGCTAGCAAGGCCACTTCCCACACAATGGCTACTCAGCCATTCACTACAGATCGGTGCAGGTGGCCAAACTGTTGTGAACACTTGCAATGATCTGCGTGAAATGGTTTCTTAAAGGGGGATCAATAGGAAATTATAAGCACAGTATTCTATGATTCATTAGGTGTCTTAGTTAGGGTTTTGCTGCTGTGAGCAGACACCATGACCAAGGCAAGTCTTATAAATGACATTTAATTGGGGCTGGCTTACAGGTTCAGAGGTTCAGACCATTGTCATCAAGGCAGAAGCATGGCAGCACCCAGGTAGGCATGGTGCAGGAGGAGCTGAGAGTTCTACATCTTCATCTGAAGAAAGCCGGGAACAGACTGGGCATTCTCAGGCAACTAGGAGGAACATCTCCAAGCCCACCCCCACAGTGACACACTTCCTCTAACAGGCCACACCTTCTAATAGTGCCACTCCTGGGCCAAGCCTATACAAGATATCACATTAGGCAAACACCTGGAAGATAGAGATCAGGGTACCTGACGGACAAAGTGTGTGCTCACACACCACAATGCACTCAGGTCAAAAGAAGCTGAGTGACAGGTACTGGGAAATTTTTACCACACTGAACTGGACTCTGAACTTTTTGTCTTATCAGTTAAAACTTGAATATCTTGTGAAATGCCACGTTTGCTAAGGATGAAAATGGTGTTTTCCTTTAAGTATGGGAGGGTTTTTAGTGACATAGTTCCGAGCCCTTGTTTGCCCATGCTAGCTGTGAAAAGCCRCATTTGCAGGAGTTTGTCTTGGAAAGCTGTGTTGCTTGCTGAAAGCCACGAGCCACTTTGTCAAAGGCAGTGGGGTTTTAGGCACCAGCCTCTTGGTAATTATCTCGCCATCTGTGGCCTCACAGGGGTTTGTGATTTCATCCAAATTCAACAACTTGACCTTATTTGTCGGCAAGCGAACAAGAACAGTGTTTGCTGAAGTAAGATTTGAGCTCCACAGTTTGTCAGCACTTCAGGGCTCAAACTCTGGCATTTCTCAGCCTCTCCTGGGGATGAAAGGGAGATACTAGAGGGGCTGTAGACAGCAGACTCCAGGGTTTAGTGACCACTAGAGGCAGAAATAAAACAATCTCTATAGGTTATCCAGCACATCTATTAATGGGATACTTTAACCAAAGTTCAAACGCAGTAGATTGAGTGGAAAACTGGAACTAATATGCAAATTATGTTTTGAGATTATTAATATGCGAATCGTATTTTGAGATGATTAATATACAAATCTTATTGGAAAGCTATCAACTCCATTCTTACAACATTATAAAAACTGCTACCCTGAACACAGCGGTCCTCTGGCTGCATCTGAATATCACTCTCCTTCCGTCTCAAATCCAATATGAATAGAAAACATCACTCACAATCTCTCTGGAAGCTTCCTGCTTTAAGTAACATGAGGCATACCTTAAGCTAGCTGTTTTTGAAACGTATTTATTTACCAAAAAGAAAAAAATCAAATTTGGCTACTTAAAAAAAAAA
>BDUI01004839.1:82012-98676 GCA_002335545.1 Apodemus speciosus
CAAGAAGGAAAGAGTGGACCCAGGTTCTGGAAAGGCCCAATGCAGCAGTGTAGGGGAATACCAAAACAGGGAAGTGGGAAGGGGTGAATAGGGGAACAGGGGGAGGGAAAAAGACATATGGGACATAGTGGGGGCAGGGAAACCAGGAAAAGGGAAATGAAATGTAAATAAAGAATATATCCAATAAAAAATTATTAAAAAAAAAAAGAAAGTGTGGCCCTGTTGTAGTAGGTGTGTCACTATGGGTGTGGGCTTTAAGACCTTCATCCTAGATGTCTGGAAGTGAATATTCTGTTAGTAGCCTTCAGATGAAGCTTTAGAACTCTCAGCTCCTCCTGCACCATGCCTGCCTGGATGCTGCCATGCCCCCACCTTGGTGATAATGGATTGAACCTCTAAATCTGTAAGTCAGCCCCTATTAAATGTTGTCCTTATAAGAGAGGCCTTGGTCATGGTGTCTATTCACAGCAGTAAAGCCCTAACTAAGACAGACACCAAGACAAGCAGCTGATCTCAAGGAGCCAGAACATGGCTGGGCAGATTTTTGACTTTGCAGTAGAAGCCAAGCATGCCCACACCTTCAGCTTGGCTGTAACACCCAGAGCTGTGACATCACACATGTGGATTGTTGAAGCCACTCAGGCTGTGGAGCTCTGTTACAGTGTCCCAGGGAAATGCACACAGTCACAAAAACTAGACTCTGGCATCTCTAGAAACTATGGCATTTACAAATGGGTGCCTTTTTAAACTACAATTTAAAATCCATATATGGACAGGAAGCAGACACTAAATGAAAGGCATTTACATGATCATTTCTTCATTAATTCATTAAGTGAGAATGAGCAGACATGTTGGAGTTATGTGTTGATGTAGGTTGTAACATCATTCACATGAGTCCTTGCTTTCTTAAAAGGGAGGGGGGCTTGGGAGATATACAACATGCTCACCCAGGCCTGGCATGAATCAAACCTCTTAAAATAATCTCACCATAGTGGTGCATGACTTTAACCCCAGCATTCAAGAGGCAGAGGCAGGTGATATCTGTCAGTAGACCATCCTGGTCTACACAGTGAGTTCTAAGACAACCAAAGTTGCATGGTGAGACCCTGTCTCTAAGAAAAAAAAAGAAAAGAAAAAGGTTCCCCACACTAGAATATCAGGACATTGTTAAAATACTGGCTCTGCTTAGGTCTTATCTCTTCACTTCAACTTACATTTATATTTGGAAGGTAATTAATAACTATCTACTACGTTATAAACACTCTACTGAGAAGATAGGGAAAATGCAAAGTAAAAAGATTCCTTGTGTCTTTAGTGAATGTTTACACAAATCTAAATAGATCTGAGACCTTTTGTAATGAAATAAATGCAAATTTAGAACAAAGTATAAAATATGCATAATAATAGGAACATCTCCAAGATGTGTAAAGTTCACATTTATTTTCTTAATTATTTTCACATTTAAATTCAGCCCAGAGAAAGGAAAAGCCATTGTATTTACAAAACATGTCATTAACTATAATTACATTTATAAAGAAAACGACTTAGGTTCTACAAGCCAGGTCCAAGGGCACATTGTCAGGCACACAGAAGACAGTTTTCAGTGTGAGGGCTGCTGTTTCCTTGCCAGATACACAGAAGGCGAGGGGGTTAAGTATTAAGTAGCAAGCAGACACCTAAGATATTTGTATTATAGTCAATTAGGTCTGCAGCCAAAGGGATCAAGAAACAAGACTTGTGTAGCAGATAACTGTGTTGCAAATAGAAATTGGTAGATAATTAAAAGAAGTTGAAATCCAATTTAAAAGTTCCAATCATTTGCTCTGCTTGTCATCCAACATAAATTTACAAAAAGAAACGTCAATAAACTACTAAGTCTTATAGAATCTCCAAGTAGCGGCTTACAAATGAGCTATGTTCTTCCTTTCGGTGTCTTTCAGGAAGTGCGTCCCCTGTTCTGGTCCCAGCAGTCTCCCTTCTGTGTCCCTGACATCGATGTCATGCCCTCTGCACTTCCCAGGATGGCTGCTCACCCATGGACTAGACCCCAAATGCTTACTGTTCCCCAGAGTCTGTTCCTTCCCAGTTAGGCTGAGATACAGAGGACTGGTCAACACAGTTCTCTCTCAGCATCAGAGCTCTCTGGATACTTTTGACAGGAAGGAGAAAGTAGAAAACAGAAGAAGCCTAATAAGGAATTGGGGAACAAGAGAGAGAAAAAGAAGAGTAGAGCAGAGAAGGGGTTGAGGAAAGGAGAAAAGACAGGAAAATGGGTGTTACCCAGTTTCAGCATGGAAAATGTAACCAAGGCAGGTTCCCAACTGGCTGACAGCTGAGGGCAGAGTCGGACATCTCAGCTGCAGGTCACCACTGGGAGAGAGAAATGAACAGGCAGGTGGTCCAAAATGACCACTGCCAAAGCTTTGCCTCTAGTAGTGAATGCAGGCTTTTTCTCTATGAACGGGAGGCAGTTTCTCTTCTATGTTTTCAAATTGTATGTAACCGTGCGGCAGAGAGTTAAACGTTTATTGATTTAAATATACCCAGGACAGAAGAGAATTTAAATCTCCATCACTGTTAAATGAATTGTGAAAACGTTTCATACTGTCAGCGGATTTTACTAGCTAATTTTCTCTGACAAATACCAATTGTGATCAATATGTCCTAATTTTCTAATTCAGAAAGAAAAAAAAACCCTACTTTTTCCTCCAAGTGAGTTTACTGACAAGTTCTTAAAATATAAGAAACGCCAGGTTCGCAATGAAGATCTTAAAAAAAAATCTCTAAAATCCAAATAGAAAAGGGCACGCATGATCCCTTACATTTTGTCCTGGCATTTAAGTTGGACTTTTTTCATGTCAAGTGACCCACAGTTAGAGCGTGATATGCACTCATATGTACCTGGGAAACTGTGATGTGTGTCAATACATCACAGGCAACATTTGACTCTCTCCACAGCTAAAGCAGCTCAGACTGACCTTCAGACACCAGACTATCTCCACATAATAGCAAATGACTTGTTCAGGCTACATACAAAGCAGAAGTGGGCCAAAAGCAGATCAATCCAGAGAGTAAATTCTGAAAACTATTATATGTTTTGTGAGGTTTTCTATATCAATACCGCATTTACATCATTTCTACACCTCTGCCCTCTCCATCAATTCTTTCCTGTCTGCCCAACTCTGTCTCAAGTGCATAACCTCTTCTTTGTTAACATATGTGTATGACCTATATGATATATATGTATGTATAACCTACTGAGTCTGCTCACATGTGTGTACATGTTTAGACACTGACCACTTGAGATCAAATCACCCATAGGGGATGTCCCTGAAGAATGATTCTCCCTCTCAGCAGCAAAGGATAACCAGTAGTTCTTCATCTAGGGGTGAGGCCTTGTCAGAGTTCCTTCATCTGTGTCACCTTGTCAAACAGTGTCACTGTTCAGGTCTTGTTTGGGTGACTATATTCATTTTTCATGTGTATTCAGTTAGTGACAAACTCTTTAAAAATCTGGTGAATTATTAAAAGCTGATAGATCTTGAATTAGTCCCGAGTCAAAAGTTTGGCTAGATTTGAATCTCTTCTCTCTGTGGGGTGAGTGTGTATGTTGTGTGCGCACATGTGGGTGTGCATCTGTGCACTGTGAATGTGTGTGCGATTGTGTGTTCATGCATGCATGTGTGCGAGCATGTGTGCATGTGTATGTCTGAAGAAGTAGAAAGGGTGAACATGGAGATGGTGCCCTGAGGAGGGAAAGGGAAGGCGGTGTGATTACAGGGAAACAGGATGTGTATAAGATAAAAGGGGGCATCTAATTGAGGGACAGAAGATCTTCAGGAAATGTCACCGGGACATGAGGCAGGCAGACAGGAGCATAAGAACATAGTACACTGGCAGATATGTATGAAAATGTCAGAGTGTGACATAATACATTTTCTAACAAGAAACAATAAAAATATGGAGGGGAGCTCACGCCTGCTGATTTTCTCTTTAGCTTCATTCAAGTCTTGCCATGGTTTAGCTCATGGGTCTTTTTCTCCTTTCCTAGTGTTTTACCATTACTTTCTGTGCCTCTGGTAAATCAGGTGTTTACTCAACCTCCTTTTCAGAGAGCCCAGAGGTAGTATTTGCTCAGAACCTAAGAACCTAAGAACCTGAGTTCAAATCCCCAGCACTTCTGTAAAAGCTGAGCATGGTCATACATTCCTGTAACTTCAGCCCTGGGAGGGAGAGTCAGGTGGGTGCCAGGAGCTCCTGGGGCTAAACTGCTCGCCCCAGGCTCAGTGAGAGACCCTGTTCCAAGGTTATATGGCAGCTGGTAATGGAGAAGCATGCAGAAGTCCTCCTCTGAAGCCCTGTGTGCACACATGCACCACACACACACACACACCCCACATGCATTAAATTCATAAGACAGATACAGTATTAATACATAAAAGCATGGAGCCTTTGTGCCTCATGTTTCAGGTTTTTCATACAATGAGTTTCTTCTCTTAAGGTGAACAGAAGCCAGACCCCAGGTTCCCTAATGCTTTTATTCTGGATCCTAGAGAGGCCTACTGTTCTGTAACATCCATTCTTAAGACAGATTTTGTGAACCCTGAAAGCAGTACTTAGCCTAGGCTATATGTTGTTTATCTTAGTCAAGTAGCCATCTTTTCTCCCTTTCCTGTTCAGATTTAGATGTGAGGTACTCTTGAGCAACTCATGTGTGTATGCATTCAGTTTTACAAGGAAGAGGACAATTGAAAAAAATGACTATCGTGGAAGACAGTCGTTCAGAAAGGGACCAGAGAGGGAGAGGGAAAGAGAAAGAAACAGAGTGGAGAGGAGAAGAGAAAGAGGCAGAAGCAGGGCTGTGCTCTGGTGTGTGTGTGTAGACAGATGCAGAGGGGCAGGAAAAGGAGAAGAGAGAAGCAGAGCAGAGCTGGGGACTCCGATTTCTATACCACAGAAGAGTCGCCCTCCTCTTACGCTTTTACTGAGGTCTACTCCACAGAGTGCTGGCTTCTCCACACCACCAGTGCCTGCTACAAATTGCTTCTGACCACTCACTACCTGGCTAACTACCCTGTGCTCACCTATGTGGAATCTGGGCTTCCAGCTTCTATCAGAATGACAATGGGGAACAGGGACTTAAGACATCTATTGCCTCTGTCAATTCCTGGAAAT
This sequence comes from Apodemus speciosus, assembly GCA_002335545.1. Classification (NCBI taxonomy): domain Eukaryota; kingdom Metazoa; phylum Chordata; class Mammalia; order Rodentia; family Muridae; genus Apodemus; species Apodemus speciosus. The sequence continues at coordinate 87,188 of BDUI01004839.1, forward strand.
ATGAGCATATCTAAGCAGGAGGAGGTTCTGCTCTGTTTTGCTTTCTGTTTGAAATACTATCCTTGCATGCACTGTTGTTCCCAAAAGCTTGAAGCTAGGAGATTCTCTCTCACACACACACTCACACACACAGATTTCAAGGCACATTACAAATTGTGTATGTATTCCTTGCCCTGACAGAGAATTTTAATTCTAGAGGATAATAGCTGAATTCTTAAACCATCCAGGTCTGCTTCCAGGCCATGTTGAGCATCAGTGTTGTAGCTTCTGCTCCACACCCTGAGGTAACAACCCCCTGAAGGAGCCGTGACCTTAAGGGTTATCCTGGCCTGTGGCTTTGGCTCGGCTCCTCTTTAAGAGTCGCGTTCACTTTTTCCTTTGTTTGGCTTCTTCCCTTTCACAAGCAGTAATTATCCCTGTGGCAGGCAGGGATGACTGACTGAGACACATGTAAGCGGAAGCTGTAATTTAGGACTGAGACTTCTCTGTTCAGGGAGGAAAATGCTGTGGGCAGAGCAGTTTAAAAATCCCGGGTCTATCCTGTTGATGACCGCACACTGTTCCCATCTCCTGAGAAAGGGAGACGTACTGAGATGCCATCTAAATCCAGAGTCTCAGACACCCAGGGAAGCATCTATCTGGTTGTCCTTGAGGACATACCACAGAGAGGACATGATCATTTTTCTCTTTGCTTGGAATTCTTACAGTAAAATTTACGTTGACTTATGAGCCACAGAACACACCCTAATATTCTGAACCCAACTCTACCCAACCCACTCATCCAACATCAACTGCATAGTAAACATGAAGCAAGACATGATCCTTTCTCTACATGAAAGATACATTCTTTCCCCATCTCCAATATAAACCCTCCCAGGGAAAACCTCACACACTTCTGCTTGGGGCTCTAACAATTCTAGTGTATTTTCACTGACTGTATTCCATTTTGAAACATCTTTAATTTTTTTATGATTATCCAAGACAAATATATGTGTATAAATATTGACTCATCAGTGGGGCTACGAGGCACTGACCCCTGATGTCTATGGACTGTCTGTGTGTTCTGTATGTTATGCTGCTGTGGCTGTGTCGAGTGTCAGTCAAAAGCTAATGTCTAGTTCGTGTGTTCTTTCATCAAGATGGGTCTTTGACATTTTACATTTGTACCATTAGTATTTTGAAAGCATCAGCTGCAGGTGACAAGTCTTCCTGATAAATTACCTCTTATTGGATGAAAACATCAACTTACTCTGTTCAACTTTTTCAGTGTTAATTCATTTAGCATGTTCCTTTCCAGGGTGTTCTCCCTGGCTGGGTACACTGTATGCACTATATTCTCCCTGTAGAATTTTTTATACCTCTGTACCAAGAAGCAAAGATAGACCTGGAAAGAGACATGATGCATGCTACGGTCACCACAGACACAGCTCTCAATGTCCAGAAGCAGAAAGAGAGAAATGTCTTCTGGCATATGAGAGGCATTCAGACATGAATGACTCTCAGCCCGTGCAAGAGTCCTCCACAGTTTGAATACTGTATCATCACACTGGAAAAAAAAATCCACCGTGTTCAGAGGTGGCGGATGCTGCCCATAAAATTCTATCTTAATATAGCCTGATAGAACTCTATTCCAACGCTGCTGGGATTCCCTCACAGCACATTTGTCTTCTGTATGACTTTCTAGTTTTCATTAAAGGTGTCTGAGGGAATCCATGGGTAAAGGCGCTTGCTACCAAGCTGATCCTGTGTGTGTGGCCCCTGGAACCCACATGGCAGAGGGACAAAAGCAATTCCCAAATAATTGTCCTCTGACCTCTATACATGCACTATGACACACACACACACACACACACACACACTTTAAAATAAATTTTTAAAAAAAGTAAGATTAAATACAAGGAATAATTTTGACTATCCTTCTGCAACCCGCGAACATTTTAGGTTTCAGTTAGGCTTTATCTTGTAGGGAGTAAATTCTCCAGTGGGCACTGAATGTGGATCAATTTCAGATACCACAGATGCCTGGAGCCTGAGTCAGATCAGTTTCACCAAAACCATGTTGCTACCACATCATGGGAAAGTCGTGTGACAAACCAGGACGTTGCCACAACTGTGCGCACAGAGAGAGCATGTACACCTGCCCSGTGCACAGCACTACATGTAGAAGTAGAAAGTATAGATATGCTCAGCCCTGCAGCCCTGCTGCCCTTCTGCACTATGTGGCTTCATCCATCCTTTGCATTATTGTGCTTTGTATTATTGCACTAAGCACAATCCTTTGCTGGCTTAAAGTAGAATGACTCCCCATAAGTTTAGACACTGGGATACTTGGTCCCCACTTAGCAGAAGTGGCTAGGGAGGGTTAGGAGGTGCAGCTTAGAAAAGCACATCACTGGGGATGGAAGTTTCAGGGATAGATTGTCTTGGAACTTTGAAAGCCTCTTGTAATTCGCAGTTCCCTGTCTCTGCTTTGTGCTTTGAAGTTCCAGATGTGAGCCCTCAGCTGTTAGTTTCCAGGTACACCTGCCATGTTCGCCACCTGTCACTGTGCCATTCACACCATGTGGACCTTAATTCTCTGAAACCATAACACAAGTAAACTTGGCTCTATATGTTTGAGTGTGACGTTATCACAGCAATGGGAGGGTAGCTAACATTTCATCCTGTCTTCATGACTGCAGTCTTTCCCTGCGTCGTATGTTGTGTTGTTCTTGGTGTGTAGATGGGTATTTCAGACTCTCTTCATTCTTCATGATTTGGTCCTAATCATTCCTCCACTGTGCTTCCCCTGGAGCAACCATATTTGTCTGTTCTTCCAAGTGTGTTTTACTAGTAGTGGTCTTTGGCATCCCAAGAGTGATGCTGGCCCGTTGATCTTTTGCTCCACAACTAACTAGCTTGATTCAGTCTCTTCCTACCCAGCATCTCCTGCACTTGGATGTTAACTACAGTTGATAAGGTTAATGTTGACATTCTGGAATGTTTGCCAAATATCTTGTTAAAAGCTGACTGAACACTAACACATGAAATTGTACTGGTAAAACACGAGGTGGCAGAATAAGACCCCCTTGGGTACTAATGCAAGTGCCGTGCCCTGAATCACTAGTGTCATTCAGAGCAAACCCCATGCCTGGCTTGCAGTGAGAGCAGCTGAAAACTGAATATTTTAGAAAGGCACTAGAGGGAGTCTGAGTATATTTCTAGAAAAAGGGAAATGGGAAAGTCACTAATGTAGAAACAATACAATCTCAGAAGCTAGACTGCCCATGATGGTCTTCTCCCAAAATGAGTCAGTCTGCAATGACTAAAAATGTTTCCCAATTTCTCAGATATCCAAGTCTCAGGAAAATAAAAATGTGTCCCAAGGTATGCAAAGAAGCAGGGACTCAAGGCTCAAAGTGTGTAAAATTACTGTCCAGAGGCAACTCTACCGAAGTAGACATCTGTGAGTGACTGGACAGAGAATACACATCTCATAGTAACACAGTTCAAAGAGCTCACAGTTCAAATAGAACACAAACTTGCAGTTTAGAAAAGAACCAGAAAAACAATACATGAAAAGAAGAGGATGTCAAAGAAAAATTATAAGAAAAAAAACCAGAATATACCATAAAAATAAAGAATACAATACATTAATAAAATACCACTAGATGGGTTCAGGGCAGATAAGTCAGGAATCCCAGAGGTGTTGTAGAAACAGAAGAGGGTGCTCTAGAGTTTATGTGGGATCTCCAAATGGATTCCAAGTACCCAAATGATCATAACAAAAAAGATAAAATGCTAGACTTCTGACATCCTGATTCGGTGACACACAAAAGCTACAGGCACTGAACCATTAGGGGCGTGGCAGAAACATACAGTGAGCAGATTAGGGAACTCAAGAGAGAGGCTTATATACATACACACTAGCTTATCACCAGTAATGATCCCCAAAGCAACCAAACTCTCAGAAATGCTCCAGACATAAGAACTTCAGACATGCGTTAGCCCAGATCCCCGATTTTAGTTCTGAGGGAGGCATAGAGTTAGCATTATCCAGCCCTGTCCTTGGGCAGTGAGGTCCAGCCCACTTGCATCGGGTTCTTGACCCTCACACCTGCTGTTCACACTCCTACACATTACTTGTGACCTCGTGACACATAGTTGTGTAATCTATGTTTGACGGGAGTATACACACCAGTCCCTAGCCTCTGGTTGCCTCCTTATGAAAGGATTTCCTGACATTTCTGGTGATTTTGTCATTCCCTGAAGATGGCCCAGGTGGAGATGAAATTTTAAATCATCTCTCTTAGGCTCTAACCTGTGGTTATTCTGACACAGGGGCATCTCATCGTGGTCACATGGTGTTCACCTTCAACTCATCTCTCCATCCTGTTGGTGACAAGCAGAGAGAAGCCGACCACTGGCTGGGGATGGTAGCAAAAGAAATGGGTGTTTTGTCTCCAGCAGCTTCCTGGGTAAATGTCACTTCACACGTGCACTCTGGAGAGTGGATGGCATTTCTGGTTATTTCTCTTGCTTTCTCCCGACATGATAGGTGACTGGGAAGTGACCGTTTCGCTTTTGAGACTCTCAGGCTATTCATGTCCTGATTTTACAGTTTCTGCTCATGATTCTATAATTATCTCTAACATTTCAAAACAAAGTGAGATGTGGACCCATTTTCCCTAATACTCTTACTACATACCCATCACCACTGAGTTCCTAGTTATTAAATAGACTTACCCCTAATTACAGTACTTTTTCATTATTATGTAGCCATTTTAGCTATTCAGAAGACAACTCAGACTTTGTAGAATGGATGAAACATTCAGAAAAAAAAAAACAGGGGGTGGTGTGTGTGCAGATAAGTTGTCTTCTCCATGATAGCTGTATAAAAATTAAGACCTCTAGAGCTCTGGATGGGTATGAACCATAAATACTTTGTTCCAATAAATCCCTGCATTTAGCCCTTATAAGGCCATGTGCCTGTCCTGCTGAGCTGACAAGGACTGGGAAGGTTGTCCTGGGTTTCCATCCTCTCAGAGGCCTGCATCTCAAGCCTCCCCCTGCTCAGGTTTGCCTCCCTATGGATTCTGTTATACAGTGGCTTTTTTCATATATTTATTGGTTATTTTATTCATTTACATTTCAAATGTTATCCCCTTTCCTGATTTCTCCTCCACAAACCCCCTATCCCATTCCCCCTCCCCCTGCTTCTATGAGGGTGCTCCCCTACCCGCCCATCCACTCCCTCAGTACCTTAACATTCCCCTATACTGGGCATCAAGCCTTCACAGGACCAAGGGCCTCCCCTCCCACTGATGCCAGACAAGGCCATCCTCTGCTACATATGCAGTTGGAGCCATGGGTCCCCCCATGTGTACTCTTTGGTTGGTGGTTTAGTCCCTAGAAGCTCTGGAGTGTCTGGTTGGTCGATATTTTCCTATGGGGTTGCTAACCCCTTCAGCTCCTACAGTCCTTTCCCTAACTTCTCCATTTGGATTTTCTGAGCTCAATCTGATGTTTGGCTTTGTAATCCACTTCTGCATTGGTCAGGCTCTGGTAGAGCCTCTCAGGAGACAGCTATACAAGGTTCCTGTCAGTAATTACTTTTTGGCATCCACAATAGTGTGGGGGTTTGGTGTCTTCAGATGGGATGGATCCCCAGGTGGATCAGTCTCTGGATGGCCTTTCCTTTAGAGTCTGCTCCACTCTTTGTCCCTGCATTTCCTTTTGATAGGAGGAACAYCCACCTCAAAAATACAGTGACTCTTGCCTGCCTGGGGCCATTGCTAAAACCACCACCAAGACAAGCCCAGGTAACATCCCTTAATCCAAATAAGATGCAGATCTTAGTTAACTCCAAACCCTACTGGTTGCTTCTGCACAGTGCCATGACCACATGAGTCTTTCTTTCTTGGGCTGTATTCCTTTCATCTTGCACTGAGTTTCAAATCACCAAAAAAGATAAAATGGAATATTAATAGACATTTTAAAGCAGGATTCGGGCACTCAGAGAGCTCTCTCTACCCAAGGATTCCCAGTCACACAGCATTGCACTGCTAATAACTGAGTCTAAATTGGGAAGGAAGTGAATGGCCAAGTGAGAACATATTCTAAAAGGAGTGACTGAATATCTTAGAGGTGTCTGCTAAAGGCACAGAGAGCCAGGGGCCAGGGGCTGCAACCTCCAGACTCATTTCCAAGCAGGAGCCAATTCGGATAATAAAAATGAAATTAATATGCTTTTGATATGTTCTTTCTAGAAAAATGACTTCAAAGCTGATTTTTCTTTATAATAATTCAACTTAGCAGATTTGAACTTTGCGATACATGCCTCCAAGCATTTCTTCTAAAATGATTTGTGTTTGTGTATTTATACTATACATATCTGAAGGTTACAACTTTTAGATTCATTTCAAATCAGGAACCAATGAAATTAAGATGCTTTCAACATTTCTAAAAAAGTGAAAATGACTTCAAAGTTCATTTTATACATAATTCAATTTTGCATATTTCAATTTGAACTTTGAACTCATTCCGATGCATGCCTCCAAGCGTTTGCTTTCAGAAGATTTATTTTTACTTATGTGTGTGCATTTATACATATGTGCAGGTGCCCTCAGAGGCCAGAAGATCTCCTGGAGCTGGAGTTATAGGTGGCTGTGAGTCACCCCATATGCCAGGACCTAAACTCCAGTCCTCTGGAAGAGCAGCAAGTGCTCCCTGAAATGCTGAGCCATCTCTCCAGCCCCAAAGATATATACTAATAATACAATGATATTCGTATGCTATAAGCTAGTTGGCTTTCCTTGTACTGAATATAGTAATCATGGTTTTATGAATCATGATATGACATCAGATATTAGGACATAGTATGCCTCATGTCTTTTTTTCCCTTTCAATTCAGTCAATCTATGGTTTAATTTAAAATATATTTTATTTATTCCTGTCTATATGAGTATGTGGGGTGTGTATGTGTGTACCCATGGGACCCAGAAGAGGATGTTGGACCCCTGGAATGGAGTTATGGCTGTTGAAAGCTGCCCATTGTGGGTGCCTGGGACTGGACTCAGGTCCTCTGGACGAGCAGCTGGAGTTCTTAACTACTGAGACATCTCCCCAGCTCCGTGACTGACTTCTTATATCTCCAATTTGTTCTCTCAACTATCTGTCACTATCCAAATAAATCATCCTTAATGTGAATTATCCTGAAAAGGGCCAAATAGCAATACTCCAGGCTCTTGGGTTATAGAGTCAGGACCCACACATTCTTTGGCCTATGTTATCTTACACTATGTAGAGCTCAGGAGAGGAAAGTATAATGGTGCTGAGGGTTTTGAGCATGTGTTCAGCAGGATTCTGCTACACACAGAGCAGGCTCACACCCAGCCTACAAGAGACTGAGTACCAGTGGAGTAACTAAGGTCTACGTGGAGAACAGCCCTGTTGTGTCATAAGGCAAGGGCTATCGGTCACCAGAAGTAGAGGAACAGCCAGGAGGTAGGCAGGTGTCGTCTGGATGAGTGATATATTCTGTGGCTCACAGGGGCCTGCAGTCTACACCATGGGCAACAAGAAACCGCTGTATCCTTCAGCAAGGGGTCTCATGGCCAAATTTGCATTTAAGACAAATCACTCTGGCAAGAGTGAGCCTGACTGAGAGGGGAAGGGCAAAGCCGGAAGATGGATGAGGGCCTGGTTCCCGAGCCCTGGCACCATGATGAAGCCTGGATCGGGGCAGCCAGAGAAGGTCAGAATAGGGGAAAGTAATCTGAGCAATATTCATGAGATAAATGGTGGAGACTCAATGACTGATGGGAAATAGTAAGTGGGGGAGGGGGACGGAGCCCATGCATGAGAGAACTGTGGGCATGCAACACAGGACAGCACCGCAGACTCAGTTCAGAGACAGTGTGCCTTGCCAGAGAGCAGGTTTGCATATCAGAAAGCGGGTGCTGTACCATCCATGGAAGGCATCCTGCGGGCAGACACTAGCTGAAGACAAAAGAGTCATGGCCTGAAGTCAGGCCTCAGCCACAGGCTTGGAGTGCTGGGAAACAGGATGGCAAGGGGGCGGTGAGGGTAACAAGAGGGGTGGCGGAGGGAAAAATGGAGATAGTTCCCAGAGCCAAGCTGAGACAAGAAGCAGGCATGGGGTGCAGAAAGGTGGGTAGCAGGGTGCTGAGGGTGAAGCCTGGAGAACTTAGAGGCCAGAACAGTCTGTTACAAATAGTTAACAAAATGGTATGTATATCAAAATGTGTGTGTGTGTGTGTGTGTGTGTGTGTGTGTGTATGTGTCTGTTTGTGTCTGTGTCTGTGTGTGACATTTTAAAATCCTGTATGGCATTATATACCTAAATACAGAAACAAGCTCCTAATTCACAAGATGAAAGAATGATCTGGGGTGGGAGGGTTGGGGGGAGGGAGACTAAGAGAGGGGAACTCAGGGAAGAGATAACAGGGACATAGGGGGAGAGGGAGGGGAAAACCTCAGAGMGATCACAACATTAACTTGGAACTGGAAAATAATGTATTTGAAAATATATCAGTGTTCTGTATAATCACTCCAGGCTGCCATTAGATAATGTAAATCTAAACATTCTCAGAACTAATGCCCTGGTGTATTGTCAAGTTTCCCCGGTTATCATACCATCAATTACCATCTAAGAAAATTCTTATAGGCTCTTAAGTAGGAGAGAGAGCCGACTCCAGCTAGAAGTCACCTGGATCGCATTCCCAGACTCAGCAGGTTTCAAAGGACAGCTCCAGAATTGTCAGCCTCAGGACCAGAGTGGGCAGGATTCTTCCTGCCCTTCCTAGGTGTCATGAGGAACCTATAGTAAGCSAGCAAGGAGCACATGCACTCCACATGAAATGTGCACAGTATTCTTTTCTGACTCGAGCTATTGAGTGCTTCATCTCTTACCATGTATTATTGTACATGGTAATATGTACAATATTGATGATGGTGCTTCATCATTGTGACCACACCAGACAAGAAGCAACTTAAGAGGCAAGAGGTTTATCATTTGGACTCCTAGGTTGTAGAAACTGTCTTGCTAAGGATAGCACTGTAGCATGTGGCCCCTCGTTGTGCCTACCAAGAAGGACGGGGAAGAGAGAGCTAATACTCAGTTGGCTTTCTAATTTTTCTGTTTTTCCCCAGTGCAGGCACCCAGCCTGTGTCAGGGRGCTGCCCTCATGCAGGACGGGCCTTTGCCTTAAGATGGCCTCACCAACACACTTTATGAGTTTCATAATCCAGGCCATAAAATAGAACCATCAGAAGTCCACTCTTGGTTGTCATGATACCAATACTTTTAAAGCATGTCACTTTTAAAGCCGTCACAGCACACTTCCAAAAATGCTGCTCTGCCCATAACACTCAGCTCCTACAGGAAGCCATRAAAGTGAAACATGGAAGGAAACAAAGTGATGTTCGTGTCACATCTCACAGCCCCAACAGTGTGTCTTGCTGTCCCTGGCAGAAGTCTACAAAGGGAGTGGGGCATGGAATCTGGAGACTGGAACCAAGCAACCACTGAACCTCTGGGCCTGCCTTCTCACCTTGCATTTCTGCTGGAAAAACACTTTTACAACCTGGCATTTTTGCTAAYGCTACACAATGTCAAATTGTATGCTGGATTATGTCAAGACCATTGCCTTGCCCTTTGGAAGTTCAAATYAAGCACAATGGAAAATGTGAAGAGAAATGAGTCATACCCAATACAGACCAGAATCTATTAAAAAAAAAAAAAAAARAAGAAAAAGAGGAAGTGGCCAGAAGGCTGTCTGGGGACAGAGGAGGCAAGGGAGCAGTGTCCCATCCCACCTGCTGCTTTCCCTTCCCCTCAGGGACCATGTCATCAAGCCCCTCCCATTTTCCACAGCTCCAACACTCCAGGCAGACAGCAACAGTGGGACTCAGTGCATTCGCCTACATCTAGCTGGTAATTAAAAACAAAACAAAGCTGCCCAAGTCCTCTGAGTATTGATCACTTCCTGGGTAGTAGTAGGAGTCTGACACAATCACTTTCAGGATTCCTTTATACATACTGTCATTGGCTCAGATTCACTCCTGTGATGGCATCTGCAAAGGGCAGACACCTGGTTGAGGTGCTCAGCAGAGCAGACTCTAAAATGCCGTTTTCCCCTCAAATAGCTGAAATCTGGTGCGATCTGTTTCCTCACATGTTACTTTTGCACATTCACTATCTACAAGCTATGTGTGTACAGATACACACACAYATACATACATGCACACACCCATGTGCATAGTTGAGTTCCATGTGAATTCTGTGCCTGGATGCAGCAGGACCCAGCAATTTCTTCTTCAGATGTGTTCCCATTTTTGTTTGATCTTCAAGACCATGCCTGCCTTGCCCCCTCAGAGGGCTCCCATTCTCCCACACTCTCTTTTATCTGAACAATATGGAATTGCCCACAGATATTAACGACTTGGTGTCACAGCCCCTGGAGTGTCTGTCTTGATGCGTTCCCAGACTGTGGGGAGAGGGCGTCTTTATAGAACAAAGTGCAAACACAAGACACTTCAGCTGTGTTAGGGCGCACAGAACGCACCAGCTCTTTCCATCACAGCTGTCCCACTTCTCTCAAGGCACAAATGAACTGCTTAGCACTGCACTGAGCTCTTGAGATGACACTTTGATTAAAGTAATTATTCCTTTAGTAAACAAATATTACATTCTAAATGACGTTAATGGCATGGAGTGTGGTCAGTATTAACTCTTGCTACAGAGCAATGGTATGTATCCTGGCTGCCACAAAGTCCTCCAAATAGTCTTGTGTGCTCACACTGGTCTCCCCCTTCACTAGCCATAGATATGTTAGCGTTAACGGTCCATCACTCGTACCTCTGTAATATTAACTAAAACAGCTCTGACACGTTTCAGAGCATGATTTACCTATAGACAAGACAAACTGCCTCTGAAGACTTTAAATACACTAAGAGCAAACTTGGAGCAACCCTGGCTCTATGTGGAGCCTGCAGAGGTCCCTCCTGAGCCTGGCTTTTATTCCAAGATCTCATGGGTGACTTTGCTGCCTACCCTGATTCTAAACTAAATGTTTCAGGACAGTAGTGACAGGGTTACAAGAGTGTCACAGACCCTGGCAGTAATGTGGGACAACTGTCATCCTAGCAAGACACCAGAGACTTCCCAGGACTCTCAAAGAAAGCCCTACTTAAGTGGTTAAAGCGTCTCAGAACACATGACACACGCGTGCGCACACACCACACACACAGACACACACGTGAGGGTAAAGACCGGTCTTTAGCCCCTCCCCCTTGTGGCAAGCTCAGAATAGCAAGGTCTCACTTGACCTGGCTCTTTGATGGCTTCTGAAATGATCAATAGTCCCTTCAGGTGACAAGTGTTGAACACAAAGTCTTAAAACACTGACCCCAAATTCATCCTGAGCCACAAGTGAGGAAAAGGCACAGATCACTAGCGAGCTCAAAAATCACTATTTCCTTTTAGA